>VWZI01002465.1:0-29491 GCA_013396835.1 Psilopogon haemacephalus | reverse complement strand
GTTTTTTTTTTCCCCCCCCCCCCCCAAAAAAAAAGAAATGTCAAGGAACATCAAATGAGAACAATCAAGGTCACTGAGGACAGCCAGCAACATTTCAGCCACCTCCCTCCGTGAAAGACAGTGGCAAGACTAAAGCCTGCAGCTTCAACAGCTCTGGAGTTCGTCAAGAACACTGGATGCTGCAGTTTGCTAAAACAGTGAGCCTCAGCACTGCTGTCTGATGGAAAGCAAACCAAGAAACATGCATTATGTGCTGAAAAATCTCACTGGTAAGAAATGAAAGACTCCAGGGTGAAAGGTGCTCTCTAACCCTGACAGGCCATGTCATAAGAAGGCTTCCAGGAGACCTTATAGTAGCCTTCCAGGATGGGCTGAGAGAATTGGAGCTTTTCAGCCTGGAGAGGAGAAGGCTTTGAGGACACCTTATAATGGCCTTCCACTGAGAGGGGGCCTACAGGAGGACTGGTGAGGGACTATTCACTAGGTCTTGTAATGACAGGATGAGGGCTAATGGGTTTAAAGTGGCAGAGGGGAGATTTAAACAGGATGTTAGGAGTAAGTTCTTTACAGTGAGGATGCTGAGACACTGGCACAGGTTGCCCAGGGAGGTTGTAACTGCTCCCTCCCTGGAGGTGTTCAAGGCCAGGCTGGATGATGCCTTGAGCATCCCGGTCTAGTGGGAGGTGTCCCTGCCTATGGTGCGGGGTTGGAACTGGATGGTCTTTGAGGTCCCTTCCAACCTAAACCATTCTATAATTCTATAAATCAGCTTTTAGGATACAGAATGTAGAACTAGTTGGCATTCGAGGTTAAGACTGATAGAAAGTCAAAACCACTTCAAACAAAATTGTCTATTTATACAGATGCACATATTAAATATACTTGACTAAGTGTGCATGGCAGGAGACCCAGAAGCTTATGGACTGTGCTGGTTTGAGCTATTTGGAGGATTTGAATGAGAAATTAGGCTATAGGCTGAGAGAGGAAAGCACTGATGGTGCTACTTCACTCATAGGTTTACTGAGAAAGAAAAAAAGAAAAAAAGTTTAAGAGCTGTAACCCAAATATAGATAAGTCAGACAGTTTCAGACCTCTCTGGTCTGTGGCTGTTCCTGCATGACTTTCTCCTTTCGTAGCTGAATCTGAATAATTCCACTAACTTCTTTCCTACTGCTAACCTCCCTGGCCGATCTACCTCCACCTATGTACTGCATGAAACAGATGGTGAGATAAGATTGGGGAAAGGGGGAAGGTGCTAGGGGTGGTTAGAGACCCCCTCTTAGGGATTTTGATCTCTGGGAGGGCTGTGGTGTTTCTGTGTTACCTCTTTACTGTATAGATCTGTAAATATCTGTTATACTTTGTAAATATCTGCTTGTACATTGTGCAAAGCTGTAAATATAAAGCTTCATTCCTTAACTTCTAGCTGACTGAATCCTAGCCTGGGTTATTTCCAAGTGTGGAGGGGCAGATAACTGCTAAACCACCACATGGACCCAGCCATTTGAATGTGAAAGCACTGGGACCCCATATTCACAGAGCTGATAGATCTTCCCATCAGGTGTGAGCAGTAATCACTCAGTGACATTCCAAGGCTTGTGTTATGTATCACAATCAGAATGATTCCTCCTGGTTCTTAAAGCTCTGAATGCTGTACATAATCCTCATAATTAACGTAGCTCCATAGGCTTCTGTTTATGAGTCACTTCTTTTGGCTGTCTGTATCAGGAGAACTAATGAGCTGCAGCCAGTCAGGGTTTATTGAAAGTAGGGAATTACTATTTGGAGCAAGGTCTTGTTTCTCCAAAGCCTGCTGTAGAAGCCTATGCTCTTTGGAAACACCGAAGCTGATCTCTATGACACATCCTATTTGCCAAAAGTTTACGGTAGATTGACTCATGCAGTTTTATGCTGTGCTCTGTTTAAAATACTTTTCTTTTTCTTTTTCTTTTTTTTTTTTTTGGTTGAGTGGTAACTGTTTCAGTGGTTACCTTTCGGTTTGATGGTTTGTTTTCATAGGGCAGAGAAAGTTTACCCAAATTACGAGCAGTTGCCAGCACTGCCTGAAGAAAAATGTCATCCTGACATTGATTTCTTTGGGGAATGAATCATGCAGCTGTATAACTTTTTAGCCGTGCTGTCTGTCTAGATTTGTGATCTTTTTTTCCCCTTTCTTTTAGTACAAAGTTTGCCACCCTGAAACAATGCGTGATGTCTCGCCTTAGGCATATTTATAGCTTCCCCCTCTGTTTACTAACAGCTCCGTTCTGTGTGTCACTCGTGTCTGGCATATGCATCATCACTAGTTCCATTTCAGTATAGAAACCCATAATTTCACTTTATGTTTTGTCCATATGCATCATTTTTTTGGTGGCTATTTTTTCATCCGTGATGGGGCACGGCAAGGAGGCCTTCTTAATGACAGAAACCGTAATGCGTCCCAAATATAGCAGAGTGTGGGTAATTGCAGACAGGAGTTTAAGGGTATTTGGGGGTTTGAACAATTAATGACTGTCTGCGTGGAGGTTTTAATGCATTGCATCACACAGAAAACCACCGACAGAAAAACCGAAGGCACATTCTTTTGGAGAGTTCCCTTAAACTCAGCTAATCCAAAGAAAACCAAACTGGCTAGCTCTTTAAATCAGCACAAACAGAAAGCCTGAGGGAGGAATACAGCTTTATGGATATCCTCAAGCCCAGATTCCGCTCGCTTGAAATGTTCCGCTTAGGAGGAAAGGGCTGAGGAATCCCAGGAGCAGCGAAATGAAAGGAGCAGATGTTTCTATTCTGGTTCTAATCCCGTCTAATTAGAATAACAGGCAAATCATAACTTTTCCTTTTCTCATCTCTGCTTTCTTCTTATGGTTGCTCGATTCCTTTGTTTCCTTGATGTGTTTAGGGGGTGTCTCTCTTCGCTATTTTTATTTACTGCTGGTTTGGGGGGCATAAAGCCAGGATGCATAGGGGGCTCTAGCCAACACAAGTCAGCTCTTGCCCTTTGCCTCCTTGAAAAATGGCAGTTCAGCACTCATTTTGTGCCTCCATCATCCTCACCCATGACAGCTTGGAGAGACACTCACTGAGCCCTCCCCTCTCCATATGGAATATCATGACAGCAGGTATGGTCAGCACATCTGAGGTAGTCATTGCTGAGGTGTCCACTGGCATCAGACACAGGGAAAGACTCACAGTTACTGACTCACTCCATGCCACAGATCTTCCTTAAAGGAAAACTCGTGCTGTCTGTGAAAGCTCTTCCTAGTGCTAACAGGCACTTACAGATCCATTAAGACTACAATTATTTAATTTTTTTATTTTAAGTTATCGTTGAAATGAGGCCACTTCCATCTAGGGAACTGATACAGGCAGCATCAAGCAGGATGCCAGTCTAAATTCACTTCCAGTGCTACTCTATACCTTTGTGAAATTGGCTTCCCACCTCTGTGAGCAGGCACTGTGCCATCCTACTGCATGGGTGCTGGGGTGGGCAGCCAAGAAATTGTGCATGCAGTAGCTGTGAGGAAGAAAGCCATCAATCAAAGCCCAAGAATGTGGATGCAACAGCATGGCCAGAACCTCTGAACAGATTTGTGATGGTTTGGCAGTTAGCTGCCCCTTCACACAATGAATTCACCCAGACTAGACTCAGCCAGCTGGAAGTTAAGGAATGAAGCTTTACATTCACAGCTTAGCACAATATACAAATAGACATTTACAATATATTACAAATATTTACAGCTACATACATTTAAAAGGTAGTACAGGAACATGATGCCCCTCCCAGAAATCAGAGTCCCCAAGAGAGGTTCCCAACCAACCTTCCACCTCCTCCCCACACACCAATCTCATTGCAGAATCTGCCTTATCTGCAAGGTAAATGAGAGAGATTGGCCAGGGAGGTTAGAAGCAGAATTGATTAGTTGGGTTACACAGATCCAGCTAGACACCAAGGAGAGGGAGAGAGACCAACAGCCCAGAGCTCAGACCAGAGCCACTCTCTCTTATCTATGTTTATGTCCTTGTTTTAGTACACCTCATCAAACCTATGAGCAAAGTAGACATCAGCATTGTTTTCTTTTCACAGCCTACAACCTAATTTCTCTCATTAAAATATTCCAATTAGCCTCAAACCAGCACAAGATTCAATACCTAAGGGACTGTACCAACAGCATGAAGTAGGAATCACCTCCAAAATCAGCCATTCTCCTCCACTGTGCAAAGCTATTTTGTTGCCGAGGGATCAGGACATCTATTACATAAGAAAAGAAGAGGTAGGAGAGGAAGGAGAAGAGCAGTTGGAGATTTCTTAATGGTGGGTTGTGTATTCACAGAATAACAAGGGAAGGGACCTCTGGATAGGTTGTGTATGGGCTGTGATGGGTTGTGTATCCACAGAATGCCAACGGAAGGGACCTCTGGACATCATTCAGTCCAACCCCTCCACCAGAGCAGCTTCACCTACAGCAGGTTGCACAGGATGGCATTCAGGCAGGTTCTGAATGACTTCAAAGATGGAGACTCCACTGGCATCCTGGGCAGCCTGTACAGTGCTCCACCACCCTGTTGTGGTAGGTCTGAATAGACCTGAACACGTCCTGCCTTGCCCAGACTAGTTCCCCTGCTCCCCCACCTTTTGTGCTGGGAGGAACAACCACAGGAAGGGAAAACAAAAGCCCTGGTTTCACCTAATGTGGTCAGAATTGGCAAAGTGCCATTCTGGTTGGCTGATCTATGTCCAAAGGTCAACCAATCTCAGGCATGCATTGATAAGAGAAGATGAGCAGGTAACAGGAGGCTCTTTCCGCATGCTCTGCTCTGCCATTGTTTTTGTGCCTGCTGCTACTGCCATTGTTTTTCTTCTGTGTGCTCTCGGAGTTGCCATCTCACTGCATCCTGTCTACCTCTCTACAAGTCTCCAGCTATTGGGAGTTCAAGAGGAACCAGGTCAGAGACTGTGCAACACCCCCAGCTTCCTGAGAAAAGAGTCTGAGGGAGCTCCAAAGCCTCCAGTGGCTCTGAAATCACTGACAGCAACCCCTCCATGTGCTTTAGGCATTAGCTGACGCTGTAGTGCAGCCCTGGAAATCTGGAGGGACTACTTTGTGAGTACACACTCAAAAGCCTCTTGCCAAATCTCTAGCAAGATTCTGTAAATTCTCAAGTGAATCTGAGTACCTTCTGCCTTAGCAGCAGAAAGGAGCCTCTCGAGCCTCCAGGTGGGCAAGAAGTGCAAAGAAACGAGAAAATCTCTTTCCAGTTTCAAGTTTGATATTTGTTATACTGTTGCTAGTCATGTTCTTCAGTGTCCCAGATTCCCTTTTTATCTCCCTTTCTATAATGTTTACATGACCATGCAAAGAACCCATTATTTTTATTAAAAATATTGGTTGCTAGCGAGTTTCTGAATAACAAAATTAATAAACTATGTTAATTTTAAGATTCATGTCTCACATTCATATCTAACTGTTACACACCCTCAATGTAAAATAAGTTCTCTTCATGTTTAGGAATTTGATATGTTCAGTTTGTGTCCATTACTTCTTTTTCTGGCACTGGGCACCGCTTACAAGACTGGTCCCATCCTCCTGACACCTGCTCTTTAGGTATTGATAAGCGTTGATAAGATCCCCTCACAGTCTTGTCTTCTCTAGGCTAAAATTCCCTGATCAGAACTACAGGTTTTATTTTCAGCTGGTTCTGACTGGTTATGGCCAAGGAGTTAAGATCCAGGGAGGTGATTCTCCCCCTCTACTCTGCCCTGGTGAGACCCTACCTGGAGGATTGCGTCCAGTTCTGGAGCCACTATTACAAGAGGGATGTGGACATGCTGGAGCATGCCCAGAGAAGGGCCACGAGGATGCTCAGAGGGCTGCAGCACCTCTCCTATGAGAACAGACTGAAAGAGTTGGGGCTGTTCAGTTTGGAGAAGAGGAGGCTCCCAGGTGACCTTCTTGTGGCCTTCCAGTATCTGAAGGTGCCTGCAAAAAAGCTGGGGAGGGACTTTTGAGGCTATCAGGTAGTGACAGGACTAGGGGGAATGGAGCAAAGCTGGAAGTGGGGAGATTCAGACTGGATGTGAGGAGGAAGTTGTTCAGCATGAGAATGGTGAGAGCCTGGAATGGGTTGCCCAGGGAGGTGGTTGGGGCCACATCCCTGGAGGTGTTTAAGGCCAGGCTGGATGAGGCTGTGGGCAGCCTGATCTAGGGTACAGTGTCCTTGTCCATGGCAGGGGGGTTGGAACTAGATGCCCCTTGTGGTCCCTTCCAACGCAGACTGATTCTATGATTCTATCATTTTATCTTTCTACCATAGCACAGCACAAAAAGCTGCCAGATATACTGCCTGCTCCCAGCACTCTGCTGCTCTCTCCAAACTGTAAGCACCCAGCACATTACAGTGACTGCAAATCCCTTAGTAAAGTTGGAATCTCCAAAAACCCTTGGAGAAATAACAATGCAACATGATGTTTTACTGACAGCGTTGCACATAGCCTGACGTTGTCATTGGAAGTGATTTAATGCTAATTCTAGTTTCCTACATTCTTTTGAATGCTGTCATCAAAGGCCACACATTAAAGAAAACCACGCACCCCTATTTGGTGCCGAGATGTACTGTGCTGATGAATGAGCCTTTCTTCTATAGCTGTGCCTGCATGGCTGCAGCCAGAGAGCAGGTAGACTAAAAAGCAAAGCATTCCAGCAAGTGTCACTTCTTCGGTGGGGATGAGACAAACAACAGCTTGAAGTTTGGAGGAATCTCGCCTCAGGGGAAAGCACTGAAAACTCAGTGGTTCCAAAGGGTTCCTATCAATGGCAATGTAATTACTACTCAGAAATCTTTTTTATAAGCCCTGTAGCTCTGTTTCACTCCATGCCAGGAATGGCTCAGCAGTAGCTCCAAGTGATGTGAATTAGTCCAAATGACAGAAGTCACAGCAGCCCTTTTATCCACTCTGCGCTATACTTTTTATGCTAAGCTACTGTTAAACTAAACCCCAGCCACAATGGCACTACATTGTGTAACTGAGACAGCATTCACAATTCAGAGACGTCCATAGAATCAGCCAGGGTTGGAAGGGACCACATGGATCAGCTAGTTCCAGCCCCCCTGCCATGCCCAGGGACACCCTACCCTAGATCAGGCTGCCCACAGCCTCATCCAGCCTGGATGCAAACACCTCCAGGGATGTGGCCCCAAACCACCTCCCTGGGCAACCCATTTGAGGCTCTCACCACTCTCACGCTGAACAACTTCCTCCTCACGTCCAATCTGAATCTCCCCATTTCCAGCTTTGCTCCATTCCCCCTAGTCCTGCCACTACCTGATAGCATAAAAAGTCCCTCCCCAGCTTTTTTGTAGGACCCCTTCAGCTACTGGAAGGCCACAATGAGATCACCTGGGAGCCTCCTCTTCTCCAGCCTGCACAGCCCCAACTCTTTCAGTCTGTCCTCATAGCAGAGGTGCTGCAGCCCTCTGAGCATCCTCGTGGCCCTTCTCTGGACATGCTCCAGCATGTCCTCATCCTTCTTGTAACAGGGGCTCCAAAACTGGACATAGTACTCCAGGTGGGGTCTCACCAGGGTGGAGTAGAGGGGGAGAATTATCTCCCTTGACCTGCTGGCCACACTTCTACTGATGCAGCCCAGGATCTGGTCGGCTTTCTGGGCATTCACATGCTTTATCCATGGCACTCTGCTATCTCCCCTGACTATGTCTTCCACCCATCACACAGCTTTCTGCAGAGCATGCTGCACAGTTCACCACTTCGTGGGAGGTTTGTGAGTGTGTCAGTAAGAAAAAACCTCCGCTTTGCACAGATTAAAGGCTTTGTGCACAATTCTGCCAATTTGTAATGCAAGGTCAGTGACATTTTTTTGTTCTGCTATCAAAAGCTCCAGAGAGCAGAATCAATCTTTACCAGTTTGTCATGGCAGAGCATATGCCTATTCTCTTGGGGCAACTTGTACACAACTTTGCTGCTAATCCCCACTATAAACTTGGAAAGCAAATTCATACTGCACACCAGTTCTATTTTGGGTCACAGCAGTGTGTTTAGGTTGTTTCTAAAAATAAATCATAGAATCATAGAACAGTTTAGGTTGGAAGAGACCCTACAGATCATCCAGTTCCAACGCCCTGCTATAGGCAGGGACACCTCCCACTAGACCAGGTTGGTCAAGACGTCATCCAGCCTGGCCTTGAACATGTCCAGGGAGGGAGCAGCCACAACCTCCCTGGGCAACCTGTGCCAGTGTCTCACCATTCTCACTGTGAAGAACTTCCTCATAATATTCTGTTTAAATCTCCCCTCTGCCACTTTAAACCCATTTCCCCTCGTCCTGTCATTACAAGACCTTGTGAATAGTCCCTCCCCAGCCTTTCTGTAGGCCCCCTTCAGATACTGGAAGGTTGCTGTAAGGTCTCCTCGAAGCCTTCACTTCTCTTCTCCAGGTTGAAAAGTCCCAATTCTCTCAGCCTGTCCTCATAGCAGAGATGCTCCAGCCCTCTGATCAGCTCTTGGATCCTCTTTTTAATTACTTAGATGATTATTGTGGTGGGTTGTTTTTTTTTTGTTTTTTTTTTTAGAGAGGAACCTCAAACTAGAATGGGGAAGGAGATTACTAAGCAGGACAGAAGTGTGATTCCAGGCAGAACATTACATTTGGTCCCTATTTCTTTAGCCCTAAATAACAACTCTCCAAAGAGCACCAGGAATGTTCGAATTCCAGTGCCAGAACTAAGCTCTGTGATCTCTAGGAGGAGAGTGAAGGAGAACTCTGGAAGACAGAAATGCCTGAGATAAGACTGCAGAAGTCTGAGGCTGGGTACGTGCCCATAATCTCTCATGTGTAAACAAACAGTTAAATTTGTGTCAGGGAGCAGCATGTTCAGTTTTCTGAAGAAGACATGTTTCCCAGAAGGAATTACATAAATATTTATGAAAATGAAGCAGGAAATATTTTCCCAGGGTAGGACACTGCTCAGCACTGCATCAGGTCAGCAGAAGCCGTGGTTTATTTTGTCAGTCTTCTCCTGGAACTGAATCATTGCCCTCTTGTTTGCAAAAATCTGTTCTGACACAGGAAGAGGCTGCACTTAGATAAACACAGTTACAAACCACACTGAGTATTTCACTTTCTATCACATCTCTGGATAAGTAAGTGAATGCCTTGCTTTTTGGGACAGCCTCTCCAAATGATGGCATGGAAAACAATACCAAGAGGTATCTGTCTTAAGCCTCTCAGGAAAGCTGAGTAAAGCTTTCAGTAAAGCATTCAGCTTTCAACAGAACTGAAAGCTGAAGGCTAACTGTCAGAGAATTATTCTCAGATAAAAGTGTTCACAGTCATAGAATCAGTCAGTGTTGGAAGGGACCACAAGGATCAGCTAATTCCAACCCCCCTGCCATGCCCAAGGACACCCTACCCTAGATCAGGTTGGAAAGAGCCAGCCTGGCCTTAAACACCTCCAGAGAAGTGGCCCCAACCACCTCCCTGGGCAACCCATTCCAGGCTCTCACCACTCTCATGCTGAAGAACTTCCTTCTTACCTCCAACCTGAATCTGCCCACTTTCAGCTTTGCTCCATTCCCCCTAGTCCTGTCACTACCTGAGAGCCTCAAAAGTCCCTCCCCAGCTTTTCTGTAGGCCCCCTTCAGATACTGGAAGGCAAACCAAACTGCTGTAACACATTCAGGCTAAGATGGTCGATTCCTGCAAAGCACAAAAGTTATAAACACAGAGCTGTAACACAGACCTACCTGAGGGGAATTCACACACAACTGAGGGCTGCTGAAGAAAGCAGCATATAGGGTTGGGTACTGCACCACATAATGTGTCCAGCAGCTCTCTGTATCTGTGTTCTGCAGCTCCAGCTCCTGAGATTCTGCTGCTGACCAGCCACTCTGTTCCCTGGACACCAGCTGTGTCCAAATCCCTCCTGCTTTGCACCACATAATTCTACCTGGAATCTGCGTTGGCTTTTGTATTTAAGGGCTCAAAACTGAGGGGATAGGAGTGGGAGAGGAGAGGTAGAGTAGGCTAAAAGGGGGTTTAAAGCTCTAAAGCTGATCCAAGAGCTCTCCTAGAGCACTGTCTCTGTCAGACCAGGGAATGCTCCAACCTATCCCTCAAGGTACCCTAACTCAACAAAGAGTCAAATTCACTTTAGGAACACAGGGAGACCATAGTTGATAGGTGAACATAAATTTCTACATGACTGAAGCTGCTTAAGCCACACAACTATCCAACAAGAATTACCTAAAGTCCTGCAAGCTGTTTAGTGAGTGTAGAAACAAGGAGATTTTGGAGAATTTTAATCTTTGTTTGTGGTTTGTTGGGGGTGTTGGTCAATATATCAAGACCTAGCAGTTATTTATATCTAACTCAGAGGAACAACAACTGGAGAAGACTGTCTTTAGAGGCTTGAGTAATCACTCCATGGTGTGAACTCCAAAATGTAATGTTTTACAAAACAGCTCTAGAATTACTTTCCTCCCTACACTTGGCAAAGTTTTTCCTCTACTGCATTGCCACCGTGGTCAATGCACCCAGTACAACAGGATGAAACACTCCAAATCATCATGGCCTCTGGTGCCTGGAGAACTGAAACCATCTAGGCTCCCAAAGCAGGCAGTTCTTAAATTCATAGAATCATAGAATCAGTCAGGGTTGGAAGGGACCACATGGATCAGCTAGTTCCAGCCCCCTTGCCATGCCCAGGGATACCCTACCCTAGATCAGGCTGCCCACAGCCTCATCCAGCCTGGTCTTAAACTCCTTCAGGGATGTGACCCCAACTACCCCCCTGAGCAACCCATTCCAGGCTCTCACCACCACTCTCATGCTGAAGAACTTCCTCCTCATGTCCAGTTTTAATCTCCCCACCTCCAGCTTTGCTCCATTCCCCCTAGTCCTGTCACTACCTGAGAGTCTACAAAGTCCCTTCCCAGCTTTTTTGTAGCCCCCTTCAGATACTGGAAGGCCACAAGAAGGTCACCTGGGAGCCTCCTCTTCTCCAAACTGAACAGCCCCAACTCTTTCAGTCTGTCCTCATAGCAGAGGTGCTGCAGCCCTCTGATCATCCTCGTGGCCCAGGTTTGTACTGTCTTTTTCTTCTTTCATGTCATATATCCTCAGACTGATTCAGTACAGCAAAGTACTGAAGAGGAAAGTTCTCCCTAGTACTAAATTTGGGTTGGAATGGATGCCAGTGGACGTTCAGCAGTTCTGGCTGAATCAGCCCACGGTTATAGGCAGGCAGTATTAACCTGGAGTCCAACCACAGGATCTGGGGCTCTGTGAGTTATGAAAATTGGCTGTATCTCTGGGCACATTTTGATGAACAGTATTTCAGGATGTGGCCTGTGCTCCTTGCAGTCTTTTGACATTTAACTACTGAAGTCTGAAGAATAAGTGAGCGTAATACAGATTACCAAGGAAGCACTTGGAATCCAAGGAGGCAAGGCACTACACAAAGGTTACCTTACTACTGCTTATCTCAAAGGAACAGAATCTTTCAGGTTTTTCTTTTGTGTATTCTCAGGGTTTCCTTGCAAACCGCTCATGCCTCAGGAAATACTTGCTTTATGTCTTTTATGCCTGGACAACAGTACCTAGTTTGTTTTCCCCTCTTGCCTACAGACATTTTCCTAAGCCTGCTTCAGAGAGAATTAACATGCACAATAGGCAATGGACCTCGTTAAATCTCCATCAGCAGCGGAGCTGCTTGAAGTGTTTTCAATGGAACTGGTTTGCTAAATACCCATTCGCCAAAACCCTGAGCTTTTTGTGCCGGTGGATCACTTTTGATGGATTGCCCGTTAAGGCAAGTTTCCTAGCTCCAGGACATGTGTTTCTGGTCCGACATACTGAAAGACATAGCTTATTAGCAAACAGCCTCCTCATAAGGCAATATAACCTTCAGGCTCTAGTGCAAACACTGGCTTGAATTAGGTAGAGAAAGAATTTGAATTGGATCTCCTGCATTTTAAGTAACTACCTTCATTACCAGATTCTTGGATATATTAAACTTCATTTCTCACCATGTGTTTAGGGCTTTTGTGTCTGAAAAAAAAAAAGGGAAAAAAAAAAAAAAAAGCAGCAGAGCCTTAATTTCTTTTCTAATGTGGAATTAGAAGGTTTGTAGATGATCACAGCAACAGTAGCATCAGGGAAACGCTCCCTGTTTAATCCTGGTCAGTGAGTGAAGTGGTTAAACAAATGGTTTCCTCCTTGCCTCTTCTTACCCCTGATAAATAACAAAGAAGTCACTGTGAAGTCTCTCAGTAGTGTGGAACAGATAGCATCACTGACATCAGTTTGGCAGCCCTTCCCAAAATGCCTCCTCCAAAGCTAGCTTCCCACTCCTACGCTCTCTATTCTTGCTCTTACATTGACCTTATGCTCGCAAAATGGAAAGTGATGAGAAGAAAAAGACAAATAGAACAGATTTGCAGCGCACAAGTCACAGGCACGGTGCCCAATGCAAATCACAGAGGAACAAGTTTATTCCTGGTACGAACTCTATCCATCTATAATCCAGCTCGTTCTTTCCTCCCCCCTCTAGCTGTGGCATATCTGCTATCAAGGCCACGTCTGAGCGTGTTAGTTAGATGACATCTTTAGCACAGAGACCGCTATTTATTTCTGAAAAAAATACTGTTTACACTTTAACAAAACAGCAAAGTGTTTTGAGAAGTGGGACAGTCTGTGACCAGGCTAGAACAAAGGAGGGAGAGGAATGTCTTGACCCCTCTTGGGACTTCGGCCAACATTTCCTCCCAGATGAAAGCTTGAAATCAAAGCCCTCCTTCAGCCTTTGAGAAAAGGTATTCACTTTTGCATTGCTGCTGCTACTTATCCTGTCTACCAAAAGGCTGAAAGACTGTAGGACTAAGGAGCTAATACTCTTAAATAGCGAGGAAGGCATCTGAACAGTTATTATCATAGGAAACACATTTTTTTTTTTTGCCTAGTATGGAAAACAAACATGCTCTCACACTAGGCTGTTCAAAAGCATAGTTCAGCTTTTTGAGTAGCTGCCTCCTTTGTTGTGTAAAGGTACCAGAATTCAGCACAATTCCTGGAAAGACCACAGATACTCATCTCCCCTTCTTCTCCTGCCAGGCTACCTCGAACTGTCTGCTGTCCTTGGTTACTGTGCTCTCCCTAGGAGAAAGCTAGAGGTTTTCTTCCTGGGAATGGATTGCTCATGGGTGGATATGTCACAGCTCCTTCCAAGAGGATATATAGCACTTCTGCATGCTACTTTTCCTCCTCCAAGAGAGCTCTTATAGCTGGTTTCAAAGTTCCAGCACCCAGCTGAAAACCTGAGTGCTACTTCATGCAGATTTTAACCACCAGCAGCTTCCAGTATAAACTAAAGAACACATTCTGGCTGGACTCATGCCACACCACTGTCCTGATATCTGTCCTCTCCCAGTGCTGGAGAAAGGTGACATAGAAGGAGATACTACAGTCACTCAAGCCCATCCTTTCTGTAGCTTCAGTCCTGAAGTCTGCTCCGTACTGTGTCTAGTGCTATTGCACACTTAGTGCTATTGGCTAGGGCTGGGTCATAGGTTGGACTGGATGATCTTGGAGGTCTCTTCCAACCTGACTTATTCTATTCTATTCTATTCTATTCTATTCTATTCTATTCTATTCTATTCTATTCTATTCTATTCTATTCTATTCTATTCTATTCTATTCTACCTTATTCTATTCTATCATATTCTATTATATCCTATCCTATCCTATTCTATCCTATCCTATCCTATCCTATCCTATCCTATCCTATCCTATCCTATCCTATCCTATCCTATCCTATCCTATCCTATCCTATCCTATCCTATCCTATCCTATCCTATCCTATCCTATCCTATCCTATCCTATCCTATCCTATCCTATCCTATCCTATCCTATCCTATCCTATCCTATCCTATCCTATCCTATCCTATCCTATCCTATCCTATCCTATCCTATCCTATCCTATCCTATCCTATCCTATCCTATCCTATCCTATCCTATCCTATCCTATCCTATCCTATCCTATCCTATCCTATCCNCTATTCTATTCTATTCTATTCTATTCTATTCTATTCTATTCTATTCTATTCTAATAATCCTGGCCTCAGAAGAAGCATTGTGGAGTAATTGGTAAACATAAAAAACTAATTTGTGGGTTTGGGGCTCAAACACCCCTCGATAACATCAGCTCTGGGTACTACCTATATGTGGCACCCCAAAGATGTGAAATAGCACCATGAACTTCCACCCACAGCAGACTGGCAGACTGTCACTGGCATTGTCACTAGCAGTCCCCTCTGAGGATAGCTTTCGTGGAAGGCTGTAAACGTTCTGCGGAGCCTGCGATACTCTGCCAGCACACAACGTGCCACAAGTATCCTATAACTAATTAGACCTCACTTGGATACAAGAGACTCAGTGTCTCATGAGTAAGTTAAAAGCTGCATGTGAAGAGTCATCGGGGAAAACGGGGCCAGGGGGAGGGAGGAATGACAGAAGAGATATTTCCATATATTGAAGAAATTCTCCACGGTAAAAGCAGCTAAGCATCTCACAGATAAGGGGCAAATTGGAATAAACAGCTGTCAGCGTTAAGTAAATATCCTGGATGATGTGCAGGGCAGAAACAACTACACCATCGCTGAACTCTTTTCCTTCACTCTGTTAAGCTGCTCTTGCATGTGGCTCCCAATCTTTGCACTGCCTCAGTCAGAGGAGCATTTATTTTTAAGGCAGCTGCATTTGTTAAGACTGTAGCAACGAAAGGCATTTCCTGAGATCCTGCAAGGATGAGCAGCAAGAGAGAACCACAGCTAAGGAAATACGGGACCCTAGTAGTGATTTTTATCTTCCAAGTTCAGATTTTTGGGTTTGATGTTGACAATCGACCTACAACAGATGTCTGCTCGACACACACAATACTACCTGGACCAAAAGGTGAGAAATATCAGGTTGCTAATACTGAGTCCAGTACTGGTAAAGGCTGACTTTTAAAAATAGAGACATTGGAGGGCTTGTGGTATGGGCTGGAGGGGTGAAGGATGTGGATTATTGTACAAACACCTAGAAAAGTGGAACTGTGATGGGGATAGTGATGAGCAAGGAGATTTGAATTTGCTTTTCTTGAGTTTGAGGAACTGTGTCACATATTATCATACAAGCTAGGGGTGTCCTTCTGCACCTTTCTCTGGCCATGGAAATCTTCTTTTACCACTTCTACTTATCACACAACCAGTGCAGCTAACAGCCACAAGCTGAGTGACTTTGTCTCACAGTAGGCACCTCTTGTGAACTGCTTGGCAGGGCACCTTGCACCTACACGTAGGGAGAGACACACAGTGAGAATTTAAAATGACTGAACTGTCATTATTTCCAGATGTTTACTTGCAAACACAGCTTTGCAGCATTCATCAGACCTCATCCAGCAGCTCTTATTGAATTAAACAGGGTGTTGGCTACAGATTTCAAGGAGAACTAGATCAGCTCTGGCATGTGCAAGCCTTTTATCTTCAAAACATTTTGCAAATATCTGAAACCAAATTTTCTCCATTAACTTACTTTTTGTATAACACAGAAAAAAAAAAGAAAAAAAAAAAGTCAATGGAATTGCCTGGAGGGTATCTCAGCCAAAAATTAGGTCCGTGGCATACAAATCTATCTTGCAGCGACAGATCTAAGATATCTGTTCCACACCATGGCCACTGCAATTTGAACTATTGCTTTCTTTTCAGCAATCCATTGTATTTTTCTATAGGCTACAGACTGAGGGGGTGGGGTGGGGGGGAAGCAACTGATTTAAATTCTAAGCAGAAAAAAAAGATTATCAAGTCAAAAGCACTGCTACAGCCTCATTTGTTTTTATGATGGATTGCTCAAATGCATGTTACTTAAAGGACCATTTTAATCAGCAAGTTAATTTCTTTACGATTGCAACCCAAGGTTAAACTTTTGCTGCCACAGCATAAATGCAGAGGGATGTAATGATCCCCAGGGGAGCCAGTGGGAGTTTGTTTAGTTAGCATCTCAATAATGGCAGGCTGGGGAGCAAAGTTTGACAGAATGGTGTTTAACAAGTCACCAGGCTTGCGAGGTGGTCTGGTGACAATACAAGAGCAGCTGGGACTCCAGCTGGTTTCTGTGGTCTAGCTTGCACATGGAGCATGCAAAGGTTAGATATTATGGTTGGTCGCAAGCGTGGTACTGCGAAAGTGAGGATTCAGTCATTACCAGGAGTCATCCTGCTGGCTCCTGGCTGACACCGAGACAAAAGAGGTGCCAAGCAGTCTGTTTCCATGGTCCTCACTGCTACTTGGAAAATGAGACTCCCGTGCCCTCAATCCATGGTTGGTAAAAGAAGCATCAATTAAATTACCTCCAAATCACTGGCTCACGTCCATTGATTACCATCTAGGTGATATGATCCTATAGACTAATTTCAGTTCCCACCAGAGCCGAGCTGATCCATAGAATCATAGAATCAGTCAGGGTTGGAAGAGACCACAAGGATCAGCCAGTTCCAACCCCCCTGCCATGCCCAGGGACACCCTACCCTAGATTAGGCTGGACACAGCCTCATCCAGCCTGGCTGCAAACACCTCCAGGGAAGTGGCCCCAATCACCTCCCTGGGCAACCCGTTCCAGGCTCTCACCACTCTCATGGTGAACAACTTCCTCCTCACATCCAATCTGAATCTCCCCACCTCCAGCTTTGCTCTATCTCCTCCTAGTCTTGTCACTACCTGATAGCCTAAAAAGGCTATCCAGGACAGTTCCAAGAGCTCTCAGTGGCACTGGTTGGTTTGAATGCTGGTCAGCCAGGCAATTAAAGACAGAGCAGGCTGGGCATGTGAACTATCCTGTTACTCCTTGGGCATCCCTTGCAGTAAAGGATGAAGCATGCTGACCTAATATAGCATAAGAAGCTCTATCCTGTTGCCAGTTTTCCTTTATCCATCTTTTATCTACAGACTCAGAGCAAGACACAGGCCTAACCACATCATAGCCATAGGCAGCACACTGATGCTCAAACTTTCACCCTAACAATGGCCAAGTCTCACTTCTGTTGCTATAAATTTTGGTTTATGTGCTATATCTGGTGTGTCTCTTTGTCCACTTCCCTCCTAAAAATGGGGTTTGGCCAACCCTGCACAAATTTTACCCCCTCATCTTCATCTCCCCAGCGTTTCTGGCTGTGATAGAACATAGCAGTGGTCCCACAAGACAGAGGTGCTGAGTTACATTACCACAGGCCATATTCTTCTTGTGGCAATTTCCTCCTTGCATATGAACACAGAAGTTTCTAAGGGGCCAAAGTAACTAGAATGGCAAGGAATGAAAAGGTATTCAAGAGCTGCAAGACCTCCTATACTGTCCCACCTCACCTCTCCCAGTGCAAGGCTCAAATTGCCATGTAGTCTAGAGCTAGTCTGTGGGCTGCAAATGGGACAGGTCCTGCTGCTCCTATCACACAGCTCAATGGAGAGGAGAAAGCTAAGGAAGCGGTGAGGTTCTTTGGAGAGGAACAGGATGTAGATCCCTTAATTTCTTGCACTGTTTGGAGCTGCATTACCCACATCATCACCCAGGCATTTGTAACTGCTACAGGCGCAAGGACCTGACCTCCCTCCATGCTTACTTTAGAAAACACCAGCTCAAAAGGGTCATTAGTGTCGTGAAAATTGGCCACTTGCACAGGCCACATGCAACTCCTTCCAGTTCCTTTGTGCAAGCGAAACTATTCCCTTTCAAAATCATGCTCTTTGTTATGCTCATACCTGAGATGTCACAAGAGAGGTATGATGTGAGTTAGGGGATGAAAAGAAAGTGTAATTCCAGGCTGCTTATCAGGAAAGCCTTCAAACTGGTTGTGACAGTTCCACCAGTACCCAAACAGCATCAGGCAAAACCAGAGGCCATTGTGCATAACACAAAGAGCTGGAAGGATGCAGTCCCCCAGAAACAGAGCTGCAGTAAATGTAGGCTTTTCCCATTCTCTGTTGCAGTGATAGAAGAAAGCCTGAATTAAACTGCTCAGCAGTAGAAACAAATAGGAGTTTCACTCTGACATCTGGTGGCTCTGTATGTTGCAAACCAGACACCTGGCGATCTCCCCTGTCTGTCTGCTGTCTTTCCATCACTGGCACAAGCAAAGAAAGGCTGAAGTCTGTAAAGAAACTTTCTAAACGAGCACTCCAGGCAAAGGGAAAGAAAGAATAGGAGAAAAGCGAGAGCTGGCACTCCTCTCACAGCTTCCTTTTCTACACAATGCTCAGGTCTCTTCTCAAAAAAAGAGGGGCTTACTTTTAATGAACATAGCCCTACTCTGACGGCTGGCTTGCTCTGCTTTCCTGAAAAAAAAGCCTTTTGAAGTACACAGCAAGCTGACTTACACAGCAGTTAAAAGCAGAATCATAAAATCATTACAGCTGGAAAGACCCTTAAGATCATCAACGTAATTCTGCTATGTCTGCCGCTAAACCATATCACTTAGCACCACAGCTACACATCTTTTAAAAGCCTCCAGTGATGGTGATTCAGCCACCTCCCTGGGGAGCCTGTTACAGTGTTTGGTTACCCTTTCAGTGAACAACTTTCTTCTGATAGCCAATCTGGACCTCCCTTGGTGCATCTTGAGGCCGTTTCCTCTCATCCAGTCCCTTGTTAGTAGAGAGAAGAGACCCACACTCATTTTTGCTACGATCTCCTTTCAAGTAGTTGTAAGAGAGCAACAAGGTCTTCCTTCAGCCTCCTTTTTTAGATTAAATCAGCCCAGTTCCCTGAGTTGCTCCTCAGAAGACCTGTTCTACACACCCTTCAACAGCCTCATCACCTTTCTCTGGACCCGTTCCAGCACCTCAACATCTTTCTTCTAGTCGGGACCCCAAAACTGGACACAGTACTAGTGCTGAGTAGAGGGGGACAATCGCTTCCCTGATTGAGATGGTTAGAGCCGTTACCTGCCCCCCCACCTTTTGAAATAAACCCCAGCTAGGACTCAGGACACTGGAAGTTGATAAATGAAGCTTTATATTTACAGCAATGCACAATATACAAGCAAATATTTACAATGTATAACAGAAATTTACAGATATATACAATGAAAAGGTAATACAGACACCACAGCCCTCCCAGAGACCCAAATCCCAAAGAGGGGTAACCAACCACCCCTACCACCTTTCCCCCCTTCCCCAATCTTATCCCACCACCTGCTGATGCTGAAGATAAGCTGAAGTAGATCGGCCAGGGGGGTTTGTAGTAGGAAAGTAATCAGTAGAATTACTGAGAATTAGCTACCAAGACAGAGAGACAAAGGAGACCATGCCAAGAGCAGCTGCAGCCAGAGCGGCCAGAAACCATCTGATATCTAATGTTTTGGGTACAATACTTAAAAACAACTTTTTTTTCTTTCTCAGTAAAAGTCTGGGTGAAGTGACATATTGTGTTGTCTTCTCTCAGCCAATAGTCTAATTTCTCACTCAAATTTTCCAATTAGTTCAAACCAGCACACTGCTCCTGCTTGTCACACTATTCCTGACACAGACCAGGATGCAGTTGAGCACACTGCTGGCTCATACTCAGCTGGTTGTTGATCAACAACCCCAGGTCTTTGCTGGGCAACTTTCCAGCCACTCTTCCCCATGCCTGTAGCACTGAATGGAGTTGTTGTGACCCAAGTGCAGGACCCGGCACAAAGAGAAAAGTGTGAGACATTTTCTAGGACCTTTATTGAAATACCCTAGGAAACAAAAAAAAAAAAACAAACCAAACCAACCAACAAGCAAAAAAATACCACGAAACCGAATCAACCAAACAAAAGAATCAGCATTTGCAATTAGTGATTTTTTGCTGTTTGACTAGAGACCTTTAGAAACAACTAAGTCTTACAGAATCATAGAATGGCCTAGGTTGGAAGAGACTTCTAAGATCATCCAGTTCCAACCCCCTGCCATAGGCAGGGACACCTCCCACTAGATCAGAATGCTCAAGACCTCATCCAGCCTGGCCTTCAACACCTTCAGGGACAGAGCAGCTACAACCTCTCTTAGCAACCTGTTCCAGTGTCTCACCACCCTCACTGTGAAGATCTTTCACCTAACATCCCATTTAAATCTCCCCTCTGACAGTTTAAACCCATTACTCCTCATCCTGTCATTATAAGACCCCATGAACAGTCCCTCCCCAGCCCTCTCGTAGGCCCCCTTCAGATACTGGAAGGTTGCTATAAGGTCTCCTGGAAGCCTTCTCTTCTCCAGGCTGAAAAGCCCCAATTCTCTCAGCCTGTCCTCATAGCAGAGGTGCTCCAGCCCTGTGATGATCTTCATGGCCCTCCTCTGGACTCTCTCCAGCAGTTCCATGTCATTCCTGTGCTGGGGGCTCCAGAACTATCTAGGCTGCCATGGCACAGCACCTATGAAAACTTCCATTAGGTCATGCTGACCCACAGCTGAGTAATTAGGGCAATAAAGGCCAAGTTCTGCAGTCCATCAGCTTCTTGGGTCCACAGAGAATTAGATCAAGCATAAACAAGACAACAAATCTCCCAGGACAGCCAAGTGCTTGCCCTAACAAAATTGGTCGTGGCCCTTATTGCTTACTTCCATGCATCCAAGCCTGGAAGCAGGCTGATTTTTGCTGCTGCTGAAAGGAGACCTGGGACTGTGGAGAGGCAGCAGTTAATGTAGTGAGAGCAAAAGAGTCAGTTGTTCTGAACAGGGACATCAGGCTCTGCTCCTCTAGGCTTTGACCTCAGCTAGTGTCCTGGCTCTGTGCTTTCTTTCAGCTTACTGGGAGACAGCAAGCTCAATTTTGTCTAACCTGCAAAGGAAATTTTAAGTAGGCTGTTGACAGAGATGAGCTGGGATCTGATTTCCTCTGAGTAAATCAATAGGCAGCAACACCAGGGCATAAATAAGCAGATGACCCAAACCTCTGGCTTCTAAGCTCCCGTTAGAAGTTACAAGCAGCAGGAGAAAAAGACAAGGGCAGGAGCTGACTCTGTGGAGGCTGATTTCATGTGGATTTGTGGGAACTCAGTGCTTCAGGAAACTGGCTCTGGGTTTTGCTATCTGTCCCAGGTCCCAGATCACTTCCTTTGAAATTCAGACACAGAAACTTCAAAGATCTTGAACCAGATCCAGGTTAAAGAAACTGGAGCGAGATGAAATCTGAAGAATCCTGGGAGTTTCCCATGGCAATTTAGATGTAAACTGTTTCCTTATTACTTCTGACGAACGATGCTTGTAAACTCTGTGACACTGGCTGGCACCTCAAAATAGTATTTGCTGTGGTCTCCAGCTGAGCTGTCCACCTCTCAAGCTCTAATTGTGCTTACGCAATTCCCCTCCTGGAAAATTTCAAGCTCACTCAGAAAACAGATATGCTGTTATCCACACTTCCTTCCAAAAATATAAAATGCCTTACCACATCCTATAGGCTGCTCAAACCTATAACTAAAGTTCCCTCTTAGCGCCTCACATTTGACCCGAGGAGCCCTTTAATTTCAATGTATAACTCTAATTTTCGTGCATTTCTTTTTCCCTTCCTCATTGTAAGTGCACGTTGACTTTCTACAAAGCATGCAGGCAGGGACTTCAATGCACACATTCAATAGATACTTGTTCTGTACCCCTTATCAGCGTCAGGCTGATTCCTCACTGAAGCCAACATAGAATCATAGAATGGTTTAGGTTGGAAGAGACCTCAAAGATCATCCAGTTCCAACCTCTCCACCATAGGCAGGGACACCTCCCACTAGATCAGGATGCTGTTACAAACATCTACTAACTTCATTGTAAATACTCTCTTCTCCTATTGCATTGCTTGAGCCAGAACCAAGCCTTCAGCAGGCTCAGTGAGGAGCTGTTGACCTGTATTATTTGCAAGTGTGAGCCTTTGTGCATGTCTGGGGCACATACTGCTTCTTTAATAGAATCACAGACTCATAGAATGGTTTAGGTTGGAAGGGACCTCAAAGATCATCCTGTCCCAACCCCCCTGTGCCATAGGCAGGGACACCTCCCACTAGATCAGGTCGCTCAATGCCTTGTCCAACCTGGCCTTGAACACCTCCAGGGAGGGAGCAGACACAACCTCCCTGGGCAACCTGTGCCAGTATCTCACCACCCTCACTGTCAACAACTTCCTCCTAACATCCAGTTTCAATCACCCCTCTGCCAGTTTAAACCCATTACTCCTCATCCTGTCATTACAAGACCTAGTGCATAGTCTCTTCCCAGCCCTTCTGTAGGCCCCTTCCAGATATTGGAACATGTCCTGGAAGCCTTCTCTTCTCCAGGCTGAAAAGCCCCAACTCTCTCAGCCTCACCTCACAGCAGAGGTGCTCCAGTCCTCTGAGCATCTTTGTGGCCTCCTCTGGACTCGCTGCAACAGTTCCATAATTCATGAGTCTCTAAGATCATATCAGGTACAGAGACTTAGGAAAATTAAATCATGCAGACCATGTAAAAAGAAAATCAGGGATAATTTAAACTGTACCTGTGTTATTACACAGGTACACCTGTGGTCGTACACCTGGGTCGCTGCAATCCCAAGCACAGCTCCAGGCTGGGTGGGGAATGGCTGAGAGCAGCCCTGAGGAAAAGGACCTGGGGGTCTGGGGTGATGAAAAGCTCAACATGAGCCTGCAGTGTGCACACACAGCTGAGACAGCAACTGTGTGCTGGGCTGCAGCAAGAGCAGTGTGGGCAGCAGGGCAAGGGAGGGGATTCTGCCCCTTTACTCTGCTCTCCTCAGACCCCACCTGGAGTACTGTGTGCAGTTCTGGAGCCCCCAACACAAGAAGGACATGGAACTGTTGGAGAAAGTCTAGAGGAGGGCCACGAAGATGCTCAGAGGGCTGGAGCAGCTCTGCTATGAGGACAGGCTGAGAGAGTTGGGGCTCTGCAGCCTGGAGAAGAGGAGGATTCGAGGAGACCTTATAGTAGCCTTCCAGTATCTGAAGGGGGCCTACAGGAGGGCTGGGGAGGGACTATTCACAAGCTCTTGTAATGACAGGATGAGGGGGAATGGGTTCAAATTGGCGGAGGCGAAATTTGAACGGGATGTTAGGAGGAAGTTCTTCCCAGTGAGGATGCCAAGACACTGGCACAGGTTGCCCAGGGAGGTTGTGTCTGCTCCCTCCCTGGAGGTGTCCAAGGCCAGGTTGGATGAGGCCTTGAGTGACCTGTTCTAGTGGGAGGTGTCCCTGCCTATGGCACAGGGGGGTTGGAACAGGATGATCTTTGAGGTCTCTTCCAACCTAAACCATTCTATGATTCTATTAAAGAAGCAGTATGTGCCCCAGACATGCACAAAGGCTCACACTTTCAAATAATACAGGTCAACAGCTCCTCACTGAGCCTGCTGAAAGCTTGGTTCTGGCTCAAGCAATGCAATAGGAGGAGAGAGTATTCACAATGAAGTTAGTAAATGTTTATAACTGGAAGGCAGAAATTTGAGTTTGTTCTTGAATATTCTTTATGATTCACTGTGTGGGTTCAGGAGTCATCTGCCCCCACACTATGAATTCACCCAGAGTAGACTCAGCTGGCTGGAAGTTAAGGAATGAAGCCTTTTATTCACAGCTTAGCACAATATACAAGCAGATATTTACAATATATTACAAACATTTACAGCTCTGTACAGAAATATACAAGTTAAAATTCATACAGGAACACAAAACCTCTCCTAGAAATCAGAGTCCCCAAGAGAGGCTCCCAATCACTCTTCCACCTTCTCTCCACCCCTCAACCTTATCCCAGAATCTGCCTTACATGTAAGGTGAATTGGAAAGATCATCGAGGGGGAGTTAGGAGCAGAATTGATTTGTTGGGTTACACAGATCCAAGCAGAAGCCAGGGAGAGAGGCAGAATCTGACAGACAGACTCAGACTATCTTATCTATGTTTATGTCCTTGTTTTTTACACATCTCAGCAAACCTTACGAGTGAAGTAAGCATCACAACTCTCTTCTTTTCACAGCCTATAATTTCTGTCATTAAAATAGTTTCATTAGCCTCAAACCAGCACATTCACCAGGGAAGTTTTCTAACCTGGATGAAAATGTCAGACAAGTTCAAGAACTTGAATCTGGATATGGAATCTGTGGAAGCCCCAAACGTTCCTATAGGACACCTGGGAAGAGTGACTTTGACACAGCTGCATGTTACTGCTGCACTCACCTGTCAGTCTTTTTGACAAAAAAGAAAGCCCAAAATCTTATTTTTCCCCAACTCTGACTTTCACCTTGTGCTGGCTCAGCTGTTCACTCATCAGGCTTCTCAGTGAGCTGGTTCAGCTCACTCCTACAAGTGGGTATCACTTGCCTTGTTGGTATTCCCCTGTTTAGTGAGTGGAATTCCTTCAACACAGGGGTAGAAGAGTGCTCGACATCAGGCAGAGGAGGGAGCTGAAGGTGGGAGGAAGGGCAAGGAAGTGGACATCAGACAGGCAGAATACGTCAAGAAATCCTGTCCTCACTAGCCAAAGAGCGTTTGAAAGCAAGAATCCCCACCGCTAGGAGAAATTTGCTAAGGAGCTCAGGCAGTGAAATGAGAGGAAATCTTGAGGCTTTCCACTGACGTGGCTGTGATGTGCTCACACTGGAAAGACAAACCGGGATGCCTTTGCTTACTTCTAGGAGTCTGCGACTCCCTCTGCTGACGAAAGCTCTCCCGGAGATTGTGCAAGCGCTGCTGCAAAGGTTGACTGCCCGGTCAGGGTCACTCTGTCCGTAGGCTGCAGGCTGAATAGGCTGAGAGCTAATTGAGTGCTATCTGCATGGCTCTTCAAAGGGCGAGGCATTGAGTTGCTTCCTTCAGGCTTCAGGCTTCGCTATCATACACAGCTTCTCCACACGCCTTCAGCTTAACCTGTACTCTTCATCCTCTGTGGAGGAGAGCAGGGTCCTTATGCCACCTCAGGTGGGACAGCTGAGCATGGAACATGGAACTCAGCAGAACGTTGTAAAGCCACATGAGAGATTCCATTAAAAGCCTTTGCGGTGGGATGCTGCTGCCTATGCCTAGAAATGCTAAATGCGTCCAAGACAAGCAGGGAAGCCATGCCCAGACCAATCATGGTTAACCATCCTTCCCCTCCTCACAGCACATCAGTCATGCCCTCACAGGATTTCAAGAAACTTTTTTTTGGCTGGTGGTAGACTTTTTTTTTTTTTTTTTTTTTTAATTCAGAGTATCTGATGTAGGAAGACAACTGTGCAGAAGTTGTGTTTCTATCATATGGAAGGCTGAGCATGCCCTGCTATATGGGTATAAGAAGGGTCATAGAATCATAGAATCAGTCAGGGTTGGAAGGGACCATAAGGATCATCTACTTCCAACCCCCCCACCATGCCCAGGGACACCCTACCCTAGATCAGGCTGCCCACAGCCTCATCCAGCCTGGCTGAAAACATCCTCAGGGATGGGGCTCCAACCACCTCCCTGGGCAACGCATTCCAGGCTCTCACCACTCTCATACTGAAGAACTTCCTCCTCACATCCCATTTGAATCTCCCCAACTCCAGCTTTTCTCCATTCCCCCTAGTCCTCTCACTACCTGATAGCCTTAAAAGTCCCTCCCCAGCTTTTCTGTAGGCCCCCTTCAGACACTGGAAGGCCACGAGGTCACCTGGGAGCCTCCTCTTCTCCAAACTTATAGGAGAGGTGCTGCAGCCCTCTGATCATCCTCATGGCCCTTCTCTGGACCTGCTCCAGCATGTCCATATCCCTCTTGTAATAGGACAGGATGCTGTGGGAGACAGTGTCAAACGCTTGACTAATCTGCAAATGTAACCTCACAACATTGTGTTATTTAGTGAAGCTGCTAAGGAGGCAGACACCCCCTCAATTGCCTAAAACTCCTCCTGTTTCATACAACTGCAGCATTTCCCTAAGTTTGTTTGTAGGGGAAGGAGGAACTGGGGTTCCCTTTCAATTACAATTAAAATTTTCTAACGGCTGCAAAAGTAATTTACTACTCATGGCCTCCACTTTCCTTCTGTCTCACACAATCACAAGCTGGAAGAGTCTAGTAATTGCTTGTTCCATGTGTTCACTTTAATATTCTGGTGGTTTAAATTCATTACACAGGAGGAATGAAGGGAACACTAACAAGGATGAGAAATGGTCTTGCTTCAGCAGCTGGCTCCAACTACTTTGCCCATGCTTCAGAAGCATGCACCTGGGTCGGTGCAGTCCCAATCACAACTCCAGCCTGGGTGGTGAGTGGCTGGAGAGCAGCCCTGAGGAAAAGGACCTGGGGGTCTGGGGTGATGAAAAGCTCAACATGAGCCTGCAGTGTGCACACACGGCTCAGACAGCAACTGTGTGCTGGGCTGCATTAAGAGAAGCATTACCAGCAGGGCAAGGGAGGGGATTCTGCCCCTTTACTCTGCTCTCCTCAGACACCACCTGGAGTACCTGGTGGGAGTTTGGGAACCCCAGCACAAGAGGGACATGGAACTGTTGGAGAGAGTCCAGAGGAGGGCCATGAAAACGATCAGAGGGCTGGAGCAGCTCTGCTATGAGGACAGGCTGACAGAATTGGGGCTTTTCAGCCTGGAGAAGAGAAGGCTTTGAGGAGACCTTATAGTAACCTTCCAGTATCTGAAGGGGGCCTACAGGAGGGCTGGGGAGGGACTGTTCATGGGGTCTTATAATGACAAGATGAGGGGGAATGGGTTCAATGTGGCAGAAGGGAGATTTAAATGGGATGTTAGGAGAAAGTTCTTCACAGTGAGGGTGATGAGACACTGGAACAGGTTGCCCAAGGAGGTTGTGGCTGATCTCTCCCTGGAGGTGTCCAAGGCCACATTGGATGAGGTCTTGAGCGACCTGTTCTAGTGGGAGGTATCCCTGCCTATGGCACAGGGGCATTGGAACAGGATGATCTTTAAGGTCTCTTCCAACTTAAACCATTCTATGATTCTATGTGTCGAAAGGTATGACAGGGTAGGCATCAACATGTTGGCATATGCCTCTGATTTTTCAGTTATGACAGTGTAGGCATCAACATATTGGCATATGCCTCTGATTTTTCAGTTATAAAAACTGGAACTGGATGACCTTTGAGGTCTCTTCCAAACTAAACCATTCTATGATTCTATGATTCTATAAGCCTTTACAGTGTATTACCTGACACACTTGCAATCACAGTTTTAAGGTGACAATCAACTAATCAAGCTAAAGTTTGTTGTAACATTGCCTGGCGTGTCAGCAGCACAAAGGAGAGTTTAAACTCTAGGTATGAACCACAGGCATATGAGGTCAGGGATCAAAATGGGATTTATCCTGTAAGAAAAGTCACGTTGCACAAAGCACAGTAGCACAAAATCCAACAACCTAGCTCAGAGTTCTGGTGAGATTTAGATTCAGCTTTCTGGCAGATACAATAAAAAAGAAAAAGAAAAAAAAAAAAAAAGTGGCTAAACAGTGGCTTGGCCTGTCCACATTAACTCCCAGAGGAAAAGGGGAAAAGATAGTTTCTCTAAGTTAGAGAGAAAGCCAGCTCAAAGCAAAGTCCCCCAACCTCTCACAATCCCTCCTCCCCGGTTGCAAATCAAAGAGCGACCAGAAGGGGGCAGCAGAACGCAGGCGTTCGTCTTCCTGGCCCGAATCCCATCTCGCTGCACAGCGCTCAACAGCCGAAGGAGGGCACAAGGCAATTTTAACACCGCATTATCCAACGCTGGGCGCATCGCAGTCTTAAATTAACGATGAGATGGTACCACAAATTAATACTTTTCGCTTCTGCACTTGCTTGATAATGGGCTACCCATTCTCAGCTGTAACATGATGAGGAAACCAGATTTCCCTCTCTTACAGAAAGGCACATTATTATTATTCTTCCCATTTTCAAAGGTTGAAAAACTGAGCGGGTAGGCTGCTTTATGTCAAGGTGAAAGAGGTGATAGATTTTAATTCCCTCTCCCTTAGGCTTTCAGGGAGCTTGTGCAAAAATTTGGACTACACAAGACATCAAGCCTTAAAAGTTGAGACATTTCCTAAACTCTCAAAATGTTTAGACCAAACTTTCCCATACGTTTGACTCCCTTCATCTGCCGTGTCTCAGTCCAATGACCCATGCAGAGCAGCCTAACTTCAGCTTCAGTAGCCCTCTGTGTGAAAAGCTTGCCCCAAAATCTCTCAGAAATAATGGTTGCAGCCTTTAGGGGTTCAAGATGTTGAAAATGAGACCAGAAGAAAACACCATCAGAATGTAAACACAGCTTCTGCACTGGTATATTTGCTTTATGCCAAGGTGAAAGAGGTGATAGATTTCACTTCCCTCTCCCTTAGGCTTTCAGAGGGCTTGTGCAAAAATTTGGACTACATGAGATATCAAGCCTTTAAAGTTGAGACATTTCCTAACCGCTCAAAATGCTCAGACCAAACTTTCCCATACTTTGTACTCCCTTCATCTGCTGTGTCTCAGTCCAATGACCCATGCAGAGCAGCCTAACTTCAGCTTCAGTAGCCCTCTGTGTGAAAAGCTTGCCCCAAAATCTCTCAGAAATAATGGTTGCAGCCTTTAGGGGTTCAAGATGTTGAAAGTGAGACCAGAAGAAAACACCATCAGAAAGTGATCACAGCTTCTGCACTGGTGTATTTGACTTTCTTTCCCGGGCTCTCTTTCTAAGATAGACTAAATAATGACTCTTAAAACAAGCAAACACACAGGGAAGGAATGTAACTAGCTGGCCTGAGGGGTGAGGACTACAGGGTGATGTGCAGTCACCTGCTTTGGAAGGTCAGCAGGAATCTGGCTTGCTCCTCAGCACGACACAGGCCAAAGAAAGTCTCTGAGCAGTTTCTACACCAGACCCAGGGCTACAGCATACGTTACACAAAGGAATTAATTGCATGGGCAAAGGCTGGATGTGAAAAGCCTCCTGTGTCTCCTTGGCACCTTTCCATCAGCTCCAGGCTCAGACCTGACGTTTAAGGATAAACTGGATGTTTAAAGAGTTTGGGTTTTGGAAATATACACTGACTTTTCCAGTATTTTTTTTAATAATAAGTGTTTAAAATTTCTACTGCTGACTGCCTTTTCCCTTCCCGTTTTGTCCTGCAGTGGCATGGTGAGCTGCAAGCATGCCATGTCATGTTTCCTCCTTGTCCATCCTTCCAGCAAATGCTTCCTCACTCTAATGCTGACAGAAGTTCAGCCCTTTATCGTCCTCATCTTAGTCCACTGACCATCCCCTCAAAGGTCATTGTGTTGGTTTGAGCTAATTGGAGAATTTGAGTGAGAAATTAGACTATTGGCTGAGAGAGAGTTAAACACACTGTGTCACTTCACCAAGTTTTACTGAGATAGAGAAAAAAAAAGCCACGTTTTAAGAAATGTTCTCAAAACATCCAGATAGCCAGTCTGCTTTGGGTCTGAGCTGGCTCCAGCTGCTTTCTCCTTTATCTCTCGGTCTTGGTGGCTGAATTCAGAGTAAAATCACTAAACCT
>VWZI01002463.1:718443-775902 GCA_013396835.1 Psilopogon haemacephalus | reverse complement strand
TTTTTTTTTTTTTTTTTCAGTGCTTCATTTCTTTGCATGGAATACGAGGAGCAGATGTGTCTCCTTTAGAAATAAGACCTACTTTTTCTTCTCAAATGTCAATTGCAGTTTTAAAAAATGTCACTCTATTTCATGTCTCTCTGCCTTGAGCTGTGGCTGATCAGCACATGTGGAAAAAGATAACTAGTTTCTCAAGTCTCCTGATTAGCATAGGAAGTCAAAGATGTCTGGCTTATAAAGACTTCCCAGCTTCTTCTCTGAACGGCGTAAGTGGCTTCTTGGCCTCCTTGTGAATACTGCTCTCTGTGCATCAGTGCTGGCCGGGCAAGAGCTCCAGCCTGCAGCAGCAGGCAGCACTTCTCACCTCCATGTGCTCAAAGCAAGCCTAGACAACCTGGAGATAAAAACACAGATCTATGAGGAGTAAAAAAAAGGAGACATTTCAGAGAAAGGATAAATCCTTTTGTTGACTCATTCCTGCACTCGCAAGTTGCAAATTCTTGGCTGTCTGTGTGCTGGGACTCTTCTGTGCCATTCAAGGGATGTATCGGCTATTCAGGAGACAATTAGGGAAAAGTTTTACTCAAAACTTTGTTCAGTTGCTTCAGTGGCTATTTGAATGTCATTTTTTTAAAAAAATCAGAAAGACATAGGCATAAAGAAAAACAAAATTATTGCAGTTTGCACTGTGGCAGAAGGTGGAGTTATTAAGGTTGCTCTTCTAAAGGTCAGGAAACTACATGGAGTGGGAGGTGTCCCTGCCTGTGGCGGGAGGTTGGAACTGGATGATCTTTGAGGTCTCTTCCAACCTAAACCATTCTTAAAAAAAAAAAAAAAAAAGTGAATACTCATTTCATTAGGTCCTGTAAAAAGTAAAAAGCTGCTTTGCTGCTTTTTTGAGATGCAGAAGAGAGATTGTATCCACCCATTGCACCTTTGCCTTCATTGCTTTTTGCTAGATACAAGTTCATCTAAGACATAATATAGAACATGAAAATGATGCATTTTAAAATTAAAATACACACTTTAGTATTTTTCAAATTCCCTCAGGCCTTTAAGCTGCCCTCAGCCTGTGATATCTAACAGGATCACCACAGATGCACTTCCCCCAAGCCAGAAGAGCACTTCACTTTCAGCTGCACTGTCTTAAGGATGGAATTCCATCTCTCCAGACAGTTTGAATACAGGCATTTCCTAAGCTCTGAGCATTTGATGTTTCAACCTTACCTGCCCTTTTAGCATAAACTTTCTTACATGCAACTTGAGATAACTTTCATGAATGTGACCCTCCCCCAAAGACATCTATAAAACTAATCACTATACAGGTGCACATGAGACTTCAGGGACTGGCTCTGCAGAAGTCCAGGAGGAGCTGAGCTCAGACCCAGGCTCAGGACAAATGTTTCTCAAGTTCACCTCACGTCTTAGGTAGACAGGACTTTCTTCTACTCATTTTGCATGTAGCAATGGAGTCACATGGCCCCATTTTCCCATTTTCTGGGCTGGGCCATCATCTGCAGATAGTGTCCTGCGTATGGAATGTGACTGAAGATGATCACTGTAAGGAAATCAGAAGGAAGTGGTATCTCTAGGGAACAGGTGGAAAGAGAAATATCTCTGCTTCTGTTTAAACTGCATAACCCACATGGCTAATCTGCCTTTTTTAGTATGAAGGGATTTTTTGGAATTAAGTCTGACAGTTTTTTTTTCCTTATTAACAATGTTACTTACCTCAGAGCTCAGGTTATTATTAGCAAATTTATATTGGTACCTTTCCTGACTGTCATTATTAGCATTTTTACTTCAAAATCCTTCAAGTTAACCTGAGCTGCGGGGAAAGGCATCTGGCATTCCTTTATATCCCTTGAGGGAGGTTCTGGGTTGCCATTCATGTTTTACTTACTATTTTATAGCTGTATATTTCTAGATGGCTTCTTATGGTGAGGTCATTCTTACAGGCAATCCAGGCACAGTGGTCTGGCACAAACCAGGTCTGCTCGAAGGTTTTTTTACTGTTATTATGAGATGGAGAAATGATACATTTATTTATACCTACACAACCCACCTTCAGCCTCCTCCCAGCTCTCACATGTTTTCCACATTGTAACCTTCCTCTAGGTGCTGCTCAGGTGCCACCACCAGCAGCAGGTGCCGCGGATGCTGTGGAGCAACCTCTCTGTAGATTGCCTGGGTGGTGGGGGATGTTTTCTTGACTGAAGGCTGCTGTCTCTCTCAAGTGACCAGGCTGAATTTTTCTCCTTGCATGCAACAACATGTTTTTCCAGCTCCCAGTCACTGACTGCCACTAAGTCTGTGATATTTAGGCTGTTGAGGTCTGTATACCACTACTGAGTTTGACTCACATAGATCGAAAGTATTGAATGGCTACTGAATTGGAGGTAGCAACTGACCTCAGTTGTCAATTGTCTGAGCTCTGGGTTCCCTCATCACTGAAGAGGAAGAGAGACTTCTAGATTCCCACTCCATGCTTTGGCCAGCTTCCTTGCCCACTTGGTCCAGTGACCATCTTTCAGATGGCTGCAGTTCAGTGAAGTGACTCCTAGATTAAATGCATTAATTTCTGCCAAGCTTTTTCTCCCTGTAATTTGACTTTTCCCCCCAGCCTCACTGCATGCCTGGGAACAATGAGGGATTTATAAGCACAAAGAAATGTCTTACAAAGTTAGTGCTTGGACTATGAAAACGGAATAAAGGTTGATGGAATAAAGGTCTGCCACACCAGTTTTTTTACTAATTATTTCTCAAGGTATCCATTTGAATCAACATCAAAAGTTCTCAGATGAAATTTCATGTGTTTTAAATCCATCTGTTCCCTGTGCTCCAGGAATAATTTCCGTGGTTTGAGCCTCCATTTTTTCCTACAATGACAGATTTTCTTCCTTCTGGTGTGGGGCCTCTCTCTTCCAAGCTGTCTTTCTGACACAGAAACAAATATCAGAAGGAATGCTGATGTTTTGTCTTCAATCTCCAGACCGCTGTAAATGAGCCAAACACTCTCCATCCATGTTATTTTATTTTTTTGGTTCCTTTAATTTTTATCTCTTCTACTTAATTGACCTATACTAGTCCCACTGGCTCCAAAGAGTCCGTGAGAAATGAAACTGCATGGCATCCAGGAAGCACTTTTATGAGACTGTGAAGTGGTTTCAGGACTGATATAGCAGCAGCTGCTTCAGACCAGAAGCTATGTTAGCTGAGGAAGAGGAAGAACTATTTGTGCCTCCATAGCAGCTATGACAAGTTCGATTTCCCAATCTAAGACTGTTCTGAGCAGATACAACATCTAAACCCCACCTCTGCTGCAGCTTTATCTATCAGCAAAATGCCCAGACCGTGATCCTGTAGAAACACTTAGCCTCATAGAAATACTGTCTGGGAAAATAAATGTCCAAGAGATGTATTTGGTATTAGTGAACTTAACTTGATTGTGCTGACATATAGAAGCTATACACTTGCCCAGAAAGGTAAGAGTAGCTTTACTTCTTGGCTAGGCAGACAAAAAAAACCCAAAAACACAGACATGATGTTTTGCATTCATGGTTAAGTATGAACAATGAGGATGTGGAGCAGAATTATCTTTGTTTAAATTACAAAGTGGGAGGCTGCATTATTATTTTTTGAATAACAAAGCAGAAGGCTAATTTATGATACAATGTATGCTTGATGAAATGCTAGCAAGTGCTAGAATGTATTATAGCTTAATATATCAACTGGAGTGGCTAGGGAATGCTTACAAATGAGTACACAAGGAGCAGTGAAAAAGACCTAAACGGTGGGATGGAGTCTTGAAGAAATTTATTGAACTTCTCTCTGGGTGGCATTCCTGGGTGCTCCTCCAGGTGTCTCCTGCCAGGTACTTCTAGGCGAAGAGGATTGCTCTGCATTGAGCACTGCGAATGTGGAAAAGATCTAGCTCACTAGAAAGTTTAGTTAATTCTGTCTAGAAAGAGAAGAGGAAGTGAAAAATGAAACAAAGAGCAGAGACCAGCACTTGAGAGAGAGAAGAAAGATACTGAAAAGAAAGATGCTGGGGAGAAAGAAACCCAGTAAATTAACCAAAAAAAGCATCAGTACACACTGAAGAAAAATCCTTTCAGCAGGCTCTGAGAATCTGTCACCATTAAAGTTTCATAGTGAAGGCTCAGTGGGATTTTCAATATTTAAAAAGTGTTTCTAAAGGTAGCCAAGGGGAGATGCACTGAGAACTCTTGAAAGGCTAAAGCATTAAATTTTACTATGTCTTCAAATAGCATGGAACAGTAACTCTAGGTTGCTCTAAGAAAGCACTTGTGCCATGCTGCGCTCCCTCCTCTCATTAAAATGTTCCTGTCTAGAGTGTTTTACATCCTCTGCTTTTTTTTCCTCTGGAGGTTATTAGTGAAGATGAGACAGGTGCAGGAAGGTAGAAAGCAGACATTGGCTGCTGAAAGGCCACTGGCCCTCCACCCCACAGTGCTGTCCTTTCTTGAAGTCCTGTTTAATGAGAGGGAGTGGAAGCCCAAAGGGAAATCAACTCACAAATGCAAAAGTTCTTACAGGCAGGGCTACCCTACTTTTGCCAGGGGCATGGGTACAGGTCTGAGGAAGAAGGACTAAATGTATGCTTTGGAGCTGAGAGGAGGAGCAGCAGCACGGCAGAAGTGCAAGTCTCTATGTGCAGGTTTGCCTTCTCATGTTTAAATGAAATTTCCTATGCTTCAGCTTCCATCCATTGCCCCTTGTCCTGTCACTGGGTATCACCGAGCAGAGTCTGGCTCTATCCTCCTGGCACGCACCCCTTACATATTTGTAAACCTTAATGTTAGTCTCCACCTCTCCAAGCTAAAGTCGGGAATTGAAAGTTCCAAAATAAGGGGATCAGTCTCACGGCACACTACTACTCCTTCTAATCCTCATCTTGTAGGGCTCTCGAGATGCTGCCCACCCTCCGCGCCCAGCCGGTTGGCAGCTCTCAGAGGCTGTAGCGCTAAGGAACCCGAGGGCGGCAGTCGTGGGCAGGCTCCCCGAGCAGGGCTGGAGCGGCGCCGCCTGCGCTCCCGGAGGGTGGCAGCACCGGCACGGGCCAGACCGCAGCGCTCCCGGCAGCGCCAGAGCCCAGCTGAGGGCAGGCGCCGGATGCTGGCATTGTTGCTTCCTTAAAATCACAGAGTAGCCTGGTTGAAAAAAGACCTCAGGGTTATCGAATCCATCCATAACCCAACACCTCCCTGCACACAACTGTTCGAATATAGAATCATAGAATCAATCAGGGTTAGAAGGGACCACAAGGATCAGCTAGTTCCAACCCCCCTGCCATGGGCAGGGACACCCTACACTAGATCAGGCTGGACAGAGCCTCATCCAGCCTGGTCTGAAACATCTCCAAGGATGTGGCCCCAACCACCTCCTTGAGCAAGCCATTCCAGAGCCTCACCACTCTCATGGTGAAGAACTTCCTCCTCACATCCAGTCTGAATCTCCCCACCTCCAGCTTTGCTCCATTCCCCCTAGTCCTGTCACTCCCTGAGATCCTAAAAAGTCCCTCCCCAGCTTTTCTGTAGGCCCCTTCAGATACTGGAAGGCCACAATAAGGTCGCCTGGGAGCCTCCTCCTCTCCAGACTGAACAGCCCCAACTCTTTCAGTCTGTCCGCATAGGAGAGGTGCTGCAGCCCTCTGATCATCCTCGTGGCCCTTCTCTGGACACATTTCAGCATGTCCACATCCCTCTTGTAATAGGGGCTGCAGAACTGGATGCAGTACTCCAGGTGGAGCCTCACCAGGGTGAAGTAGAGGGGGAGAATCACCTCCCTTGACCTGCTGGCCACAGTTCTCCTGATGCAGCCCAACTCCTAAGACTCCTCATCCAAAAGTCTTTTAAACACCTTTAGGGATAGTGAGACCACCACCTTCCTGGGCTGCCTGTTCCAGTGTCCAATGATCCTTTTGTTGAGGACCTTTTTTTCTAATATCTAAGCTAAATCTCCTCTGGTGCAGCTCAGGGCCATTTCCAATGGTGCTGTCACTTGTCACCTAGGAGAAGAGTCCAACCTCCACCTCAATACAACCTCCTTTAAGGTAGCTGTAGAGAGTGATGAGATCTCCCCTCAGCCTCCTCCAGGCTGGACAACCCCAGTTCCCATACCTGCTCCTCACAGGACGTGTGTTCAAGACCACTCACCAGCCTTGTGGCCCTTCTCTGGGCATGCTTCAGTACCTCAAAATCCCTCTTCTAGTAAGAGTCCCAAAACTGAACGCAGTATTCAAAGTGTGGCCACAGCAGTGCCAGGTACAGGGGTAAGGTCACTTCCCTGGTCCTGCTGGCCACACAACAGCCAGGATGCTGCTGGCCTTCTTGGCTGTCTGGGCGCGCTGTTGGCACATGTTCAGTTGGCTGCTGACCAGAACACCCAGATCCTTTTCCATCAAGCAATTTTCCAGCCACTCTTCCCTAAGCCTGTAATGTTGCATGGGGGTTTTGTGAACAAAATGCAGGATTTAGCACTTGGCTTTGTTTAACATCATACATTTGCCCTCAACCCATTGATAGAGCCTGTTCAGATCCCTTCATGTCATGAGTTTCGTTTTAGGATGCTTGCATTTCTTTTGTGCCATCCTGAGTATCAGTAACCTCAAACAACAGAAATAGCCACATACGTGTCACGGTCCTTGGCTAAACAGGGTAAATCTCTCTTCCTGCCTTGTACCAGAGTCTGCAGCACTGCAAATCTTTTGGATCAAGGATCAGACTCCAAAAGCTCTTACATCAACTAGCCCCTTCTAACAACAACAACAACAAAAACCCAACAAAGAAATCAGCTCAGGATTTAAACATTTAGAGACCCATGTGCACACTAAGCATGTAATCCACCTAACATCAGCAGAGATCTTGTCAGTGCAGCCCATCGAGCTCAGGTAGTGGTGCAGAAGACTGGCTTGGTAGCCCTGGGGCTGTCAGCACTGCTCCTCTGACTACAGCACTGCCTGTAAGAGAAGCTTAGTTGTTGGGCTTGCAAATAGCAACTCTATAGGCAAGTTGGCAAGTTTCATAGAATCATAGAATTGTTTTGGCTGGAAAAGACCATCAAGATCTTTGAGTTCAACTATCAACATGCCCATGCCCACTAAACCATGTCTAGAAGTGTCATGTCTACAGGGTTGGGTTTTTTTAACACCTCCAAGGGCAGTGACTCCATCACTTCCCTACGCAGACTATTTCAATTCTTGACCAATCTTCCAGCAAAGAGATTTTTCCTAATGTTCAATCTAAACTACCCCTGGCACAATTTGAGGCTACTCCCTCTCGTGATGTCACTTGTTACTAGGGAGAAGAGACCAACACACACCTCACTACAACCTCCTTTCAGGTATTTGTAAAAAGCAGTAAGGTCTTTCCTCAGCTTCCTTTTCTCCAGACTAAACAGTCTGTTTCTTCAGCTGTTTCTCAGAAGATCTGTTCTCTAGGCCCTTCAATGGCTTCTTCTCTGGACATGCTCCAACACCTCAATGTCCTTCTTGGAGTGAGAGGTCCAAAACTGAACACAATATACGGGGTGTGGTCTTACCAGTGCTGAGTACAGCGATAAGATCACTTCCCAAGTCCTGACCACAGTGTTTCTGATACAGGCCAGGATGCTGCTGATGTTCTTGGCCACCTGGTACATTGCTTATTCCTGTTAGGGAGTTTTATTGAAAATTGAACTGTTTCTCTCATGTACTTCAGGACACAGCTATCTCATCCTTTCACATCCAAGCAGGGATGGAAGAGAGCACAGTTCCACCAGGATGGTGTCAAACCAAAGGTAGGCACTACTCAGGCAGTCTCTCAGCAAAATTAGAAAACAGATGGTTACTGAGATTCAGCCCCAAATCTTATCTGCCTCCTACCTTTAGAAGATACTTAGTGTCAGGTACCAAGGACAGAGAAGGGCTTGTTATACCTTCCTCACCCAGATTCTGTTACATTTTCAGCTCAAGGTCTTTCTCTTGACTTCCTTGTCTGGTACCACCTTATCAGAGCCCTTTTCCAAATGTCTGTGTAATAAGGAAGCAACAGGCTAAGCTCTGTAATGGGAAGGGAAATGTGGCACTGTGCACTTTCTGAGCATGTCTTTCCTGGCCTGAATGCAAGAAATGTCCCAGATTCTGTGCTTCCACTACACGAGGTAAATAAGGTGGTACCTCAGATGCAGGAGTCTGCATTTGGCACATGCAGGATGGAAGTTGTCCTCGTTGGGTTGTCAGCTCAAGAACTCCGCCTGGTGGCCACTGTGGCCTGTGCCACGCGGTTCTCTGCGATTGCTGCTCATTGCCAGATTTCAGCATGGTTTTTTTCTGTGAAAAAGAAATGAGGCAAAATGTGATCTGTTTAAGGGATCGCAGGGAGCCATGAATGCCAAGAAAACAACGGCATGACCAAAACTGAAACCTGTTCTTTTTTGCGTGACTATCTTTTATGTGCAGTTCTTTCCTTTTGATATCTGTGAAAGCAGTTTTGGGGTATATAAGACCCATTTCCCCACCGAAGAAATTAAGAGACATCCTTTCAAACCAAGCAGCACATAGCAAGGTTCTGCTGAGAGAAGGCTTTGCCTGTCTCCTGGCCAGTGATCCCGCTCCAAGTTTCCTAATCTGATGCCAGGGATAGAGACAGAACGAAATGACCCAAGAAACTCATTATGAATGTAGAACACACTGTCATGCTCTCCTCCAGCACCCTTTCTCCTCTGAGGCTGAGCTCAGCCTGTGCTGTCCCTATGGGGCATTCAGGTCTTGGGCAATACGAGCAGAGGGATATCTGGGCTGGCTCCTGCTGCAGAGCCCAGCACAGACATGACAAAATCTTAGCCAAAGTCTGATAGCTTCACTTCCCAAATGACTAATGCTGCTTAAAACTAGAAGCCAAGATAGGATGAGGTAGAATTATTTGTTGTCTGCTCCAACAGCAGGGTTGGGCTATCTTTTCTCTCTGATAAACTGAATGGGTTTGACCCAGATTATAACCTCCCGTTTGAATTTAGAGATAAGTATTGTCATATCAGCTTTGTGCCAAGGATCAGAGGCAACTTAGGCCAACAGCAATGCAGTTTCACAAGACTGGAGAGAACAGATGAGGCTGCAGGACCTGGGCAGTGTGGTCAAAGAGATGCTCAGCTCCACTCCATGTTTGGAGGGGCTCTGGGGAAGATGCCAGTATAAACCCTAATGAAGCCACATTTCCAGTGGCAGGAATTGAGCTAATTCCAGATACTTGAGAGTTTACAACAGTGAATTTTATTATCACCTACTTGGATTTAAGTGAGCTGTAAGACTAATCTAAATTTAACTCACTTTACAGGGTCGACAGTCTCTTTACAAGCTTCCTCAACAGAGAAGTGTCAAATTAGGGCTGTATCAACAGATAAAGGAGGAAAAAAATAAAGCCATTGATGGCCACAGATTTCCCAGCCAATATCTTTATACTCTGCTATAAAAGCCTATCACCCTTCATTTTAAGAAAGTAAAAATTGTTGACATCTCTTTCAAATGCTAATCACTAGAAAGCAACTTGAGCAAAATCTAATTTGAATCAAACAATATGCACCTTTTACGGACAAGTAATAACACTCAATATCCTCTGCTATTTACTCTTCTAGATAATCAGAGTAAGTAGTTTTAGGCCAGAAGCTGAAGCCCCTCCAGCTGCTGCAAGACTGCATCTCTGAACACTGTTGGTGCCATTGGGACCCAGTCCTGTGGCTGGACACTTGGTTTATAGCAGGCTTTGAAATATGTGATAATTTACTTGGGCACAGATACTTCCCAGGTCATCAAGGGCTCTGCTCTTGCCACCTGCCCAGGGCCACAGCAGCCCACGGCTCCTGGAGCCTCACCCCTGGGTGCAGCAGAGCCACCCAGCCCTGGCAGCAGACCTTTGTGCACCATAAAGGGATGGACTTCGGCAAAACTCTGCCCTTGGACTTTTAAGCAGATGCACTTCCTGACCTGGATTGGAGGATTTTTAAGGTCATGGTGCATGTGTAATGAGCTAGGCTTGGTGCTCTGCTGTGGAGTCCCTCCAGCATTTGGGGGACAGCTCTGAGTGGCAAGAGCCCTGTAAGGACATCCAGCCCTTGGCCTTGAAAAGCCCATCTCCTATACCATTGGCTTGCTTTTAAAGGTGTCCCTTCCCACCTTGCAGGAGTGAGGTCAAAATCCTAGGCAGAAGGAAGGGAGCTGTTTGCACTGCACCTGGGACCCATGCACAGCCATCTTTGTGTTTTGCATATGCAGGTGTCTCTTGCCTGGTCATTTCTTCCCTGGAAAGGACCCACACTATGTCATGCATCTAGTGCAAGCTAGATGTCCCTCTGCATAGTCAATGGTGAGAGTTAGTTAATCACACCTGCAGGGAGTTATTTGATGTGATCTCTGATGAACTGTCCTCAGGAGATGCATATCTATCTCAGAGAGCTCAGGTGACCAGTTTAAGCCTGAATACCTACATTTTGCAAGACTGAAGTTAGTCTTGTAGTAATACAGATCCTCCACAGCCATGGAGAGCACTACCTGACAGGCATCAACTGCACAGATGCCAGGAAAAACCCTATTTATTTAAATCCCATTATATATACTCTCGTATAAGAATATAGCTGTCTTCTTCCTACCACTTTCATCTCAGAAGATTGCTACCTGTCATACTTGTGCCATAAATTCCTCCGCTTTGCAGAGCTTAGGGACCACCTCTGAACCACCCTGTCTGCTTATGTCCAGAGTCAGCACAGAAAAAAGATGCTGCTTCTGCTCTGGATCTTTGAAGAGGGGCAAACCTTGCCCATCCTGAAGATTTGAAAGAGCTGAGGTTGGAGGGAGCTCCCTGTTTTCTTCCTCCCAGGTAACTGGGAGCTGGAAAGGTAAGGACAGCCTTAGCTGGAGATATGGCCTCTGGGTGAACCCCATGCTCTGCTTCTATTTGCATTGCTGGGAAGTGTTCTTCTTATCTTTTGGACTTTCAAACCACAGAGTTTAAAGTAATACTGGAGTGAAATTATAGCTGCTGATGATTAAAAGGCTATATTTAGGCTTCACTGTAACTTAAATGCCAGCTTCTAAACGCTGAAATATTTTTTTTGCATAAGCAGTGTAAACAGTTTCAAATAAACAGCTAAAATACCCAGTTTGTTCCACTGACTTCAGATAAGTGCAGCACCATTCTGGTTATTCAGTCCTAGGGGACAGCCTCAAGCCTTGAATTAACCAAGAAAATACAGATGGTCAGAGAAAATGGCCTGCTGATGTCCTTTGTTAGGAGAGACTACTTGGCTTCAATCAGCATGCAGATTACCTGGGGTTTGTTGGTTGGGTGATTTTGGGTTTTGCTTTGCTTTTCTTTTCCCAAAAGATTTCAGAAATTTCAGTCATGTGAGAACTACCACTCAAGGTAAAGTGCCTGTGAGTGGAAATCTAGTTTTGAAGGGATTTAGTCCTGGGTTGTAGGCAAACACCTTTGGTAAAACAATGTGGATAAAGCCCTGCTGAGCCAGCTGACCTTGGGGAAGGCAGACAGCGTGGCTATCTGAACTTCACTTATCTAAAGTCTCCTGTTTGAGGTGGGATTATGTCATCCACCTCATACCTAGAGTGGGAATTCTACGTGCCCTAACCAACATAAGGTGCATGACCCAGTGTCCACAATTTTGTGTCGGGAAGACAAGTGATCCTCCTCTGGAGAACAAAATGGTTGAGAAATCAAAATCCTGTATGATTCAGGCTGCATGGCTCATATGCAATTAGGAAAGGGAGAAGTGCAGAGAGGAAAGAAAATGGAATAATTCTGGGGAGACCCTGAGCTGAGACATGTTGGTGAGGCATCCCCCAGGCAGTCACAAGGGCTGCATGCAATCAGTTTTCCTAATGTCTCCAATGACTGCTGTGAAACACCAGGACAGGTATTTTGGTCACTTCTATGATGACTTTTTAATCTCTTAAAATCCTGCTAGTTTATCACTCTATCATAGGATTTGGACCATACCTGACTCCATCTCAGCTTTCAGTAGCTATGTGCAGCTATGTTTTACAGGGTCTGCAGGCACTTTACAATCCTCCTCCATTCAGAAGTGTCAAATGTGGACAGCAATCTGAGTTGATAATGTTTAGAAAACAGTTTAGGAGAAGATAAAGATCCATGTCCACCTGCCTGTGCTCTCTATAAAAGCTTTCCCTTGGTGAGCCTGAACGTGGGACATACACTATCTCCATCTAGAACTGTATACAGATATGACCACAGTGAGTCCTCAGGCCCAGACAGCAAGTAGCATGCCTGGTCTGAGTCCATATAGCTAACCTCCCTGCCCTCCAAACACCACTATCACATCCATACTGCCCACCCAGAACTGTCCCTGGGCTGTGTTGTGCTGTCCCCTGAGCCTTGCCCAGGCACTCTCTGGGTATGCAATGGCTGCCAGCCCCACTGTGTGGGCAGAAGGCACTGCAAACTTCTGTTCACACAGAAGAAGGAGGGAGTGAGTGTGGCCTCAGCAGACAGTTTCCATTCAGAGAAGGGTGTTCAGCTACACTGGGATCTATGGCAGGGATGCCACCCAGAGGGACCTGGACAGGCTGGAGAGGTGGGCCCAGGCCAACCTCATGAAATTCAACAAAGCCAAGTGTAAGGTCCTGCACCTGGGTTGCTGCAATCCCAAGAACAAATCCAGGCTGGGTGGTGAGTGGCTGGAGAGCAGCTCTGAGGAAAAGGACCTGGGGGTCTGGGTGGATGAGAAGCTCAACATGAGCCTGCAGTGTGCACACACAGCTCAGACAGCAACTGTGTGCTGGGCTGCATTAAGAGAGGCATTACCAGCAGGGCAAGGGAGGGGATTCTCCCCNGGCTTTTCAGCCTGGAGAAGAGAAGGCTTCGGGGAGACTTTATAGCAGCCTACCAATATCTGAGGGGGGCCTACAGGAGGGCTGGGGAGGGACTGTTCACAAGGTCTTGTAATGACAGGACGAGGGGGAGTGGGTTTAAACTTGAAGAGAGGAGATTTAAAGGGGATGTTAGGAGGAAGTTCTTTCCAGTGAGGGTAGTGAGACACTGGAACAGGTTGCTCAGGGAGGTTGTGGCTGCTCCCTCCCTGGAGGTGTTCAAGGCCAGGCTGGATGAGGTCTTGAGTGTCCTGATCTAGTGGGAGGTGTCCCTGGCTGTGTTGGGGGGTTGGAACTGGATGATCTTTGAGGTCTCTTCCAACCTAAACCATTCTATGATTCTGTGATTCATTCTATGATTACATGATATTGCTGGGCTACAGATTTCCCATACAGACTATTCACTTCCTCCCCGTGACTAGATCAGTCCTAGTCCTCACATGGAAACCAGAAGTGTAAAAAAAAGTCTAACAAATTCATTTAAAATTGGGGGAAAAAAATGCCTGTTATGAAAAACTAGAGTTCCCAGTGTTTCCAAAACATAGCATACCTGCACCGATAGGCCTGATGGTCTCTTGTGTTGTACTCTGCTGTAACTCTGCAGACACAGAGTTAAATCAAAACAAAATGAAACAAAACATTGAGAACGTTGAATCTTAATCCCTTTTTTGTTTCATGGAAAAAAAAAAAAAGAAGAAGAAGAAGAAGGAATACAATAAAATCTTTTCATACAAAGAGCAGTGAAAGAAATACTATGGTAAATTTGCAGTTAATTTTCAGTTTGTGAATGAAATGTGTGTCTGGGTTGTATGAGAGTCAAGAAAGGAGAAAAAATAACACTACTGAGGGGAGAGTGGATTTATATAGTGTCTGCTGGTTGCCTTTCATTCTCTGAACAGCAGGAGGAGATTAATGATATTGTCACAACAACATTAATGATGCTGTAAAATCATAAGGACAAAGAGAGCCAGGATTTGATAAAAGTGAGATTTACAGCTGCATCAGTCAATTTAATTATCTTTTACTAGGCTTAAACTAAGCAGTAAGACTAATCTCCATTTAACGTGTTTTACAGGGTCTGCAGGCACTTTACAATCCTCCTCCATTCAGAAGTGTCAAATTATGGCAATATTGATAAAAGAGCGGTGTAAATGGTTGTCTAGTCAATCCCTGGACCAGTTAATAACTTTCTTTACTGCATTGTAAAAGCCTATTACTCTCAAGTTTTGGAGTGAAATTTGTGGACAGCAATCTGAGTTGATAATGTTTAGAAAACAGTTTAGGAGAAGATAAAGATCCATGTCCACCTGCCTGTGCTCTCTATAAAAGCTTTCCCTTGGCTGCCTCGGCGCTGGCTCTGCTGCCTGCCTGTGCTGGGCTCGTCAGAACTGCCAGCCCCATCACTGCTCTGCTTCACCCCTTGCAAGCAGCTTTTATACCACACAGAGGAGAAGGAGACCCAACCAACGTTAGGACTTGCTGTGTATTTTAGCATGAAGTGCTCTTCAGGCCAGGGCAATGGGGCCCCATGGCTCATAGGCATTGTGGTTCTCCCTGATATTGCTTTTCGGCTGAACTAAGGGGCCAGTGGTGGCCACATCAGCTCCTCTCTACTGGGGGATGGTAACTGCATCACCAAACCCCACACAGAGTCTTACATCTACTTCCCATAGCAGCAAATAATTATGGAGATTAAGTAATTCGAAGCCAAAATTAAGGTTTTATGATTAACATCATCCAGACTGGAGCTGTGAACAATGCCAAATGTTCCAAACAGGGTGTTTTGCCTTGTTTAATATTTTCTCAGCCCTTGCTTTGGCCACCAGCAGCTGCCCCTCTGCATTTTCTTTCTTGATGTTTTACTAGACATTTAGTTTAACAGTATTTGTTCTTATTGCCTGCTGTGGAACCATGACAGAATATGCACGTTAATTTTCCATGTGCTGTTTTTAAAAGCCAAATCCCTTGAGCACTTCAAGTCATTAGCCTTGATTTTTGGTTTTTCATCTCTTTGTGGAGTTACTTCAACAAAGAAGGCGTGAAGCCAAACAATCTCTACTCAATGGGCTGTTTCATGATCGTTGAGCCCTACCTTTTCACAGAAGTATCTTTCTACTAGCTCTAGGGAAGCAAACTTCTGGCATCAGAAGCAGAATTAAAAAAAAAAAAATCTGTGGGTTTCAGTGAGGCTGAAGAAAATGTAACTCACAAGCCAGACAAAAGCTCCCAGCAAACTGCACTCTTCAAGCCTGGAGGAGTCTCTTGTTGCCCAACTATTGTTTGACACTTAACAACTTGGGAAAATCTAAATCTTTCCCAACTAGTTCAGCTTGTCTGTCCCTGTTCCTCTACTGCAGAGGAACAGTAGTCTCACTCTGTCCAGGTATGGCTAGTCGTGAAGAAATGGATTTTCTCTGATTAAATGTAGGCTCTGATGATGGAAATTTAGATTCCATTTTACATCTCTTTATTTCATACTTCTGTCTAAGTGTTGTGGGCCTGCCTACTCTTTGAACCATCATTTCTGCTGGCCAAGCAGCACTGAAGACAATTCCTGAGGTAATTTGGTTTTACTAACCCACGTTACTGGGCTTTTTTTAAGTGAGGAGTCAGACTTCATGAGAAACAAACTTAAGGGCACAGGCATGCCCTGTGTCATCGAAAGACATCAGTTCTGCTTTAAAAATTCAACAAACATAGGATGATTGAGCCCAGTGTTTCTACAATATCTTATTTTTAGCTGTCTCAAAAAAGTTTTTCTATTAATAATGAAATAATCCTCTGACAAGAAATGAAAAATATTTCTCTTTCCAGGAAAGGAAAGGAGACGTGCCAGAAATTTTACAGCAAAAAATAGTAGCAGAAGTCAACTCTTCTGACTTTTAGTTATGTTCAAAACAGACTGCAGCCCTGCCTTGGCGCTCGATTCATTTGCTTTCTTTAGCTTGCTAACAAATCCAGTATCTTAAATCATGGCAGATATACTGTGCTTCTGACAGCACTTGAGTGGCCTTCACACCTTTCAGCCTTTAGGTCCCAGGACACAAGATCCAGCCCAGAGTCAGTGCTACTGGCGCAGGAAGTGCTGGTGGACATGCCCAGGAGAGATGTCTTCTGTAGCACAAGTACTACCTCAAGCCCTGGCTCAGACCAACCCCAGGACCTTCCTGGGGATTGAACTGTTAGAGGACCAGATGTCTTAAAATGAAACAGATTGCGAGTGACAGGCTTGGGCGAACTCTGTCATGCAGTCTCTATTTCCAGCTTCTGCCTCCACTGAGCTTAGCCAGTGGGACCCCAATGATCTGAGCCTGGAGGATCACAGTTTGGAACTCTGCAATAGCTGGAGGGAAACATGAACAAGACCTTTAGAAAACTGGGAAGCTGACCATGCATGGCAGCTCGCATCAGCCTAACCTCACCAAGACCAACAATCCTCTCAGGTCTTCCATTCAAGGCCTTTCAGAAGAAGGGTTTTCAGTCAAAGCAGTGCCTTACCCTGAAACAACAATGCTCTCAAACTTTACAGCCCGTTTCAAAGAGTCTCTACTAAGATGAGAGGAAAGGGTATAGAAATTGATAGGAGTTTTATCCAAACAAGGTCTTCAGGATTGAGGTCTGTCAGTAAGTCCTGAAACATGCTTGTTCATGCAGGAAGCAGGGAAAAAGTCAGTTCAGGATCCTTATCCATCCAATCTTATCGGGGTGGTAAATCTGGTCTTTGATCTTTTGTCAACAGTGCAGGCACAGAGTTGGAGGTAGCTGCCACCACCCTGCTCAGCGATGCAGTCATCAGGGTCTCATAAAACATTTATGAAGCCTGTCATAAACTGGTCTGATAAGGAGCAGGACATCGGGTTTCAGGAGTCAGCAGCTTCTTAGGAAAGACCTTCCCTATAACTCCAAGGCTTCTTTGTTTAAACAGCAAACATAAGCCACCAATTGCACCCTGCCATAAAAGCTGGGAGCAGGGAATTTTCACCAGCCCTGCTGCCTGCTGAATTTGTGTGGCAGGTACTGGCCTTCACCATTTGTCTTTCCACTCTCCAGTCCTAGGGTAGGAGGGAGAATAGGGGAGGAGGAGAAGAGTTGAATAAAAATTGCTATTGAGGAAGGGAGAAGCTGAATAAAATTTTAACTGAAGAATGAAAAAGTTATCTATGAATAGACAGTGGGACTGTATCTAGAATGCAATAGGAATGGAAGTTTGAGCCATGGTATTTTTCTTCCTTCTATTTCTGGTCTTGATGAATTTTGTAAGATTCTTTAGGTTTGGTCCCATGGCTGAGCATTAGGTAGAAAATAACAACACTCAGTTTCTGTTCTCACCTTTCCCACTTACTGCAACTATGACTCTGGGCATGTTACAGTCTCTGTTATTTACACAGAGGATTCAAAACCTTAATTTTCCGAATACACAATAGAGTCAAGGACAAAATATCACCCGTGTTTGTACCTCAAAACCCCTCTTCTGGTCAGCACCAAGAGCAAATCCTTTTCCCTTTTGTGCCATGAGACCACATTTTTCATGGATATTCTGGCTGTCTTTGAGGGAGACTTATTTTTTTTTTCAGCAAAAACACACATTAACACATGAAATATTACTTGGAACTCAGAATGACAAAATAATATCACCTGGCTTATATTTTTATTTTGTTTCCTGTGATAATCTGTTCTCAAAGCTGGGGTGCAGACCATTGTTATTTCTGATATCTGATTTTTTCTCACAAGTAATTTGAATAGTGAAAACTACACCCTACCACAATAAGATTTATTTACTGCTGTGTATTTATTTTATCATATAATCTCCATGAGATAAGCAGCTTTGATATTCTAATTGTTACTACTTCATTATTTACTAATCAAATTACTCACAAGTTTGAGGGTGCAATCACAACTTCTCTTACCTGTTGATTCAGTCTTGTTTCAGGTCATCAAAGTCACTAATAAGAAAAAATGGTCAGTATGAGCAAGATTACAGTGTCAGAACATTTCCAACCATGAGAGATAGATACAAAGATACCTTAATTAGCTAGGTGTTATCGGTTGCTTACAGTAATAAAGCACTAATTCAACCCTTGTGTTATAACCACAAAATGACTGTAATAAATTTCAGATTTGGTAATAAAACACTACTATGTATCTCGATTAGGTGATAAAATCAGTGTTACCTTTTAGAAGTGTATAACACATACAAAATGCTTCTTATCCTAACTATTCTTTTGCATGTGGCATCTTGGATGAAAGTTCCAGGGGTACCAGAGCACCATCTCTGTTCTCCCATTGGTGAAGGTGGCCAAGAGAAGTGACTGATGGCACAGACTAGCCCGTGCCTCGGGCTTCTTTAGGCCACCCTGTTCTCTTCCTCGCTTTGTTGCAAGCAAACTCAGGACAGAAGAACTCTCTCTGCTGCTATCCAATGCAATTAGTCACTTGATTGATCAACTGCTGTCACTTTGTAGCACGCCTTAATTGTACGGACTTGCTCTGTCCCTGTATCAGGTTGTTATTCTACAGAGGAAAAAAAAACAACAACCAACCAGTCTTTTAAATGTCTGCACATTATCTAACACCACTCAGAGGGATACAGGCAGTGCATCTACTCTGTTGTATGGTGGTTTACAGGAAGTGCAACAATTAAGGCATTTGGTGCAGATTGGTACAAAGCTAGTGGCCAGCATTCTGCGTGTGTGGCCTTCTAGTGAGCCTCAGCACTCTGAAGGTGACTGTAGGTCATGAAATTGCAGTTCCAGGGCTCGCTTTTAGATTTGAAAGAACAGTTCGTATCAACTAAAGTAATGAGGACAGGAACGTCCTGTTCCAAACTGCAGAACTCCTACCAGAGACTTCCACTGGGGATCTATATAAAAGTGGGACCACAGCATGATGTTAAATTATCTGCATGAAAGTCCTGCGCACCTTGATGATGACACATGCAAAAGGAGTTTCATGCAGAGCAAGAGGCCTGGAAAACCTAATGTAAATAGGTAGGGATTCTAGACCACAAATGCCTACAGTGTGTCTTCTGACCACAGGAGAACGGAAGAGTCTGCACAGGTGCCCATCAGAGATCTGCACCATGTGTCAGGAGTGAGAGGCGTCCTGCATGGAACTGCTCAGCCATGGTCCACACATGGCCACAGGTGCTTTCTGCAACATGATTAGGTAGTTTTGGAAAATGAAAGTGCTGTGTGACTAAGCATTTATATGGGCCCTATAAAACAGAAGACCTCTGCTATCCACTTGCCATCCCTGTTCAAAGGCAACTGCTTCCAAAGATAACCCTTATGCTTTCCTCTGTTTCTTTCACTGTCTTCCAGACTTTTCCACTTCCATCCTCCTCATTCTACATCTGTTCACTGTCTTGCATTATCCTGGCAGGTTATTGTCTCTTGTATAATCTCTCTTACTTTCTACCCTCACACCCCTCACATGCTTCCTTGACTCTCTCCTATATTTCTACACTGGCTGCATTTAGGCCACTTGTTCAAAGTGCCTCATTTAAGTGTTGCCATTGACAGAGGAACGAGGTAATGTCTAGCAGCCCTGTAGAGCAGTCTGAATTGCTCATCTCCTTCTTGGCCTTAATCACCGTGGCTGCTACAATGACTAAGCTGGGTATATACAGGAGAAGAAGAAATGTAAGTGCACCTCTGCATATTGTGTGCTGGGGTGTATACCTACAGTGGGGCAGAGAAAAGCATGTGCAGCATGCTGTGCTATCCCCTCCACTAATGAAATGTGCCAATGGCATTATTGCCCCCATACAGATCTGCATCAAGAGAAGAGCAAACCTGCTTTCCCCACACCTTCAGAAGTCCAGCATAATGCAGACCATCTGCTTTATTGTGTGTTGTGAGGGACTCTGTGCCAAAACCTGGTGAAAGCCAATGGCAAATTGTTAATGGACCTGAAAGCAAGGTGGTGTGTTGTCCCAGGTGAGCGCTTACAAAGCTTCCAGAACTGGTTCATTTAAAAGCGGAATTTGAAGGCATTTGCTGACGATGCAGAACTCTCTGATTAGACTAGCTCAGTGAGGACATAGTGGCCATTCTGTTCTGCTGTTGCACAGGACATTAGGAGATCAGGTGTCACTGGGGAACAAAAAAAAAACAAAACAGTCCTCTACTCCAGTCATAACTGGACAAGCATACACACAGAGATGTTTTACACAGACATCTCCTCTCTGTCCCATGGGAGAGAACTGAATTGAACTGAAGTTGCCGGCCCTTAGGAGGATCCCAAAAAACAGAGGAGTGCATGGCTTTCAACTGCCCATGGTGCATGGTAGCACCCTCTCTTCACTCATAAAGAAGCTCCATCTTCAAGATCTAAAGACAGCTCTTGTGACAGCTAGAGGGTGGTTTAATACCCTTTTTGTCCCCATGGGACATATGCTGCCTTTCCTTAGACACCAAAGAAGCCAAAGAGTAAGAGAGCTGCTGGACTTGAGCTTTCTTCTTGCACTCATGAATCAACAATTTCCCTAAACTGTTCTTTCCTGGACACATGGTGCCTTCATAATCTACTGACTGCAGTAAAATAAGCCTTTACTGAACATTTTATACTTTACAGATGACTGCCTATGATGTAGTTGGTAAAATGGCACAGAACTGCAAGTGATGTACGTTCGTTATCCCTAATAGTTAAATTTGCTTACTGCAAACTCCTGAGTAATGCTGAAGAAGACTATAGATAAACACAACCAAACTGATTCAATCCTCAAAATTTTGAAGGTTTTTGGGAATATGCATCCAGACAGCTGGCTGTGACTGATGAGAAGGCTTTTGCCAATAAGTGTGCAGCCTTCTTTGCAACAGTTAGTGCCAAATGACTTCATCCTGCACAGAATTGCCATTTTTGCAAAGCATCAGGATTTGAACTGGTGAGGCAGCAGGGGAGGCTCAAAATTGTGCTGCCATTTCACACACACACACAAAAATCAATAGAACCCCTTCCTGGTCTCATGAAAAAGTCACACCTTTCCATGATTCAGAGAAACAAAGATTACAGTAGATGCCATTCTGATTGCAGTGCACGCTTTTTTGCAGGGGTTCAGTCTCTTGGAACCAGACAAAGCCCTTTGATCAGCTCCATCCCCACCGAAGTGTAAATGTCAGCAGCCAGGATCAGGTGCTGTGCGACCCCCTGTGCTCTCTGGAAGCTCCTGCAGGGGTTTGATTAACTGAAGAAGAAAGCATGTCTGCCTGATCTAGCTGACAGGCCTGCTTGGTCTTGATACCAGGTTTACTGTCTGTTACTGTGCACTCAGGCTTGCTCCTAACTGTGCCTTAAGGCAGTGGACCATAAGATCTGGGTGTATGGAGATATGACTAAATTGATTGAAACTTTATCAGGGTGGTGGTGGGAAGTAACATTCTACTTCCTAATTCCTTCCTGTTAAAGGTAAAAGAACAAGTCTTTCAGCCTGAACAGCTTTGTTGCTAGTCTGAGTAGAGGGAACATGCTCTTCAGGAGGGCAGAGCTTTGTGTTGGAAACAGTTAATCCTGCTCCTTCCTTTTGACCATGTGGAGATGCCTTCGACATAGCGTGGTTGGTGTCCTTTCTTAGAACTGGTACAGAAGATGTCTTTAATGAGTTTTCAGTGATGACATGAAGGAACCATTTTCTCTGTTTATGTCCAGTTTGAAAACTGTTCCAAAGAGGAGTTTCTCTGAGTGACTGCCTGGTCACACACTTATCAATAGAATCACAGAATGGTTTGAGTCTGACACGACCTGCAAATATCATCTAGTCACAGGCCACTGGATTTGAACTCCTAATTTTACCTCTTTGCAGACTTTTTTGCTGTCTCACTTTCACAGGATTTGAAGTAGATATCTAATTTGAGGGTCACCAACCACAAAGGATATGCAGGATCCAGCAAGATACTGGCTAACTGAAAGAATCAACAAAATAATTCTGATTCCTCTCGTTTGATATTATTTACAATTTAGGAGAAAGTACTTAAGTTCTCAAATGAATTCAACACCAAATCCCCAAGGAAAGTTATTGCACTTTAAAAAAGACCTCTAGGAGAAGGCTTTTCTGTATGAATGAATCACATAAGATTTGAGCCCAAGATTTGGAGCAGTCTGTTAAAGACAGAGAGACTCTGTGCACTGCCCCATTTCACCTGACTGCTCTTCAGTTCAGAATCCGTGTTCTTGCAAACACCACATCTACGTGACCTCATTATCACCCAAGGAAATTTCACCTGGCTGCTTCCTTCTCACCCCACATCCCTCAGGCCACCCACTCCCCCTTGGCTGATGGAAGCAGAAGTTGCTCCATGTTCCCAAGAGGCCAAGAGGTACAAACGGGCAGCCCTGAAACGTTCTGTATTGCTGAGCTCTGAACCACAGCCAGCTGGCTGGCTGTCAGCATGTAATCCAAACACTGGCCAAGGCTGCACTGGCTGCAATAAACCCTTCAGGGCTGCAAAACAGGTCAGAGATCTCAGAGAATACAGCTCTGCTTTGATAATGATTAACAGGATGGTGGCAAAAGTCCCTGAGTCTTTGGCTGTCTGTGAGTGTGTGTGCATGCACACATGCGCAAACACCAATGGGAAAGTTTATCTGCCCCAAGCCCAGAAAACCCTTTGCAAGGGCAAAATCTCACTCCTGGTGGGATATTCACTCCACTCATAGCCCAATGCTCCTAGTTTTCTCTAAGCTGGCACAGAATTCCCTGCTGTTAATATTTAAAGCCAAGAGCAGAAACAAGCACAAGGGATCAGGTTTGCATTTCCCTAAACCTCTGTAATGAGCAAAATGTGCAAAACTAGATTCCAGTCTCCAGTTCACAGACCTAGTCTGAAATTTGAGACAATGGGAGTTTTTCTAACCTTCAGACCCTCAATTGAGAGTAGAATCTGCAAATGTGACCTGAATTGATGCAGTATAAAAATACAGATACAAATGTAGAAAGTGTTGTGTTCTGTGTCAGTGCATATTGAATCTTAAGACTCACAGAACGGCCTGGTTTGGAAGGGACCTTAAAGATCATCTAGTTTCAACACTCCTGCCATGGGTGGGGACACCTTCCATATCCTAAAAGTAGATGGCAATCTGTTAAATTGTTCATTTCCAAAGTAAAATAACTTTCCAGTTCCTTGTGTGTTCTATGCATATGATTTTTTTCCCTTGTTCTCGATTTCTATTTGTATACTTTACAATAACAAAGTCCAGGAGTTTTGCCCTTCTTTTACAAGCGATGCTGTCATATTTTTTTGTAAAACAGCTGTCTGAAAAAATAAATATAAATATCCAGCTGTGTTATGTAAGCTGGATATATATCCTGGCATATAAATGAATGTGTCCTGGCATATAAATGAATGTGTCTGTCTGTGTATATATTCATATATTGGATCTACAATGGTATGTACATACATCCTGTTGTTAGAGCGATAATCTGTTGTTAGAAAGTATAGTGCTCATCATGAGATCTGAATCATTAGAAGTGCCTATTATCACTCTCCCTGTGCTCTATTATATTTTTAAAAGATCTATCAGAGGGATCCCATAGGAACACTGCTGTTGTTCAAGATATGCTCTGTTCTGAACAATCAGAACCACTTACTACTTCTTACAGTTGAAACTGCCCAAGCATGGTCATAGTGGGTACTCTACGTATGCTGTACTGGACATCTCACTGCCAACCCTGAACAAGCTTGAGGCTCCATTCTGCTGTGCTGAGGCTTCAAGACAAGCAAAGTGGCAGTGAGCCACGGGGCAGTGAGCTGTGGTGCAGGGAGCTCTGCCAGGAATGCCAGATCAGGTTCCTTGTAATCAATGACCGTTTCCTTCCTTTGGCAGGATCTTGACTGGCAATCTAATTTTTTTGTTTCCTTCATCCCAAGCCAGTGTCAATAGAAAAGCAAATGGATAAAATGTAGATGGAGACCACAAAACTCCTGAGTAAAAGCAGATAACATTCCTTGACCTTCCCGCTCATAAAGCTACATTACTTCCTCCTCTACAATGAAGATTAGTTGTTATATAGTATTTGCATTAGTTTATATGGCTACACCCTCAAAGCCTTTATTCAGCTAAGTAAGGCCCTGCCAAAGCCCAGGTGTGGGTTTGTAGAGACAGTGAGAGCTGTGGCCCTCTGCTAACACAGCCAGCTCTGGCTCATGTTCCAGCCTTTGTGCTCATGAGTGAGAATGGCAGACTTAGACAATGATTGTTAGGCTGGATGAGCTCAGTGACTAAGACCACTTCGTTTATCTTAGGCAAACTGAGAGGGAGAAACAGAAAGGCAGCTGGACACAATTTCCGCATCAGAATATTTTTGTGTGTCTTGTTTAAGTCATCTTCTGTATGCACATGAAAGAGGAAAACAACAGCTGAAGGAGTAATCAGTGGAATTAGGGTTCTGGCTTTCCACGCGCTTACGCCAGGTGACAAAAAAAGCAATGCTTCAAAAAACAATGGGCTGATGTTGGTGTAACAATGGAGGGGAAAACAAGCCTTCCAGATGAATGCAACACAGTCCTGCCATTTGCTCTACACTCCTCTGTAGCAGAAACATCAGAAAAAGTATTTATTCTGGAGAAATAAATAAAACACTGTAACAGTTTCCCCTTTTAAATAGGCATTCTGCTAGGGAGCTGATTCTCCTTTTAAACCGCTCAGCTTATTGGTTTATCTTGGAGAAGAGAAATAGTTTAATTTGGTTTATGACATTATTTAGATTAATTAGGTAGTGTTTACATGGCACACTAAGGATGTAGAGCACTATAACTGTTCATATCGTCTGTCGAAGTTATTGCATGCAGCTCAGAGCACCTTGGGAGCATTTGTTATGGAAGGTTAAAATGTTCCTGCCTCCACTCCTTTCTTTGCTGAGGCTCAAACAAATGTTAAAAACACTCTTCACTGATCCCTTAATACTACCCAAGAATAATATGGGGGGGAGAATGTAATGCTGCCTCAGCCTCTGTCCCATGTTCACCCATCCTACATCTATTCCCCAGCCCTCCAGGGAGATCCCCAAGAAGCTGCAGACACTGTTGAATTATTGCTTTCATTAACTGGCTGATTTCTACTTTGCAACTAAAATATTTCTTGGGCATAGCACCTGGGTGTCATGTCCTCAGATAAAAATGGCTTTGGGTTCTTCCAGAAACCAAGGGTTTAAACCTTGCAGGATCTAATTAGAGGAAGCTACCATTACAGCTTTTTTCTTCCTTCCGCAGCAGTGATTGTGTTTTCCCTTGCTGCCTATATTTTGGATTTTTCAGTCTATTCATTTTCTTCTTAGCAACAAATTTTCAAGGCCACAGTGCCTACACTTCTATCACTAAGCCTCAACCACAGAGTTTTTGATTTAGCTGATCTCTGTTTCATGGTAAGAAGCCAAAGAGGGAAAACCAGAGCACTAAGGTGGCAGAAGGAAGTTAAGCTGGTGGATGAGGACCAGAGGCAGTCTCTCTGGCCAACCAGACTCCTACCAGGTATCTACAATGATAACCTTTTTCTCTGCATTCTTTAAAGTCAATCTGCTGGAGCTCTGGGCAAAGGCTTGCCTGGCCAGATGAGAGTCCACCCCTGATCCAGGCGCCTTGGGGCTCTTTTCACAGCATGTGAAGAGAAGCAGTTCCACCTGGTGCACAACTGAGCTCTGCCCAGAGCAGACATCTTCAATGGGACAGAAAAAACACTCCCTAAGAAAGCACTTTTTCCTCTTTAAATGCTCAAGGTGACCTAGAGCTGGGTTCTGCACTCTGCTGCAGGCAGGCAATACAGACCTCTTCTGGCAAGATGCAGATGTAGATTGAAATGTGTTTGGGCAAGAACTGAACTCACATGTCCACCATCCTCAGGTCATGCACTAGTCACAGATCTCAGCAGGCAAAAGCAGAGACAGCCTTGGAGGAAGGTGCCATGATGGCTCAGTCTGTGATTCATTAATGATGGTGTCACCAGCACACGGGGTCTGCAAAGCCACCCTTTGCCACAGATAACCCTTGTAACCCTAGGAGGTTAAAAAGAGCTATGATCTGGATATAAGAGTGTCAGCTTTTATAGTTATGTGTTCTAATGATAGCCATTAAAGGAGAAAGTCACTCTTCTGAGGACTATGCTAAGAACCTAGGAGGATCCTATGTTAGGATGCAAACTGCCACATCCTATATACAGTGAGACCAAACTCTATACAGCTGGGGACATTTCCTTGTGTCACCCAGCAACTGCTGGGAATTTCAGGTGAAATACTGCACTCCCTTGTAACTGCCAGCACAGGCTCTTTGCCTTTCATTGCACACATCTGAATACCATAGAGTGGCTTAGCTCTTTGACTCAAGTTCATCTCCTGTGCACAGTTGAGAGGAGCCCTAGAAAGGTGGTTGGTTACTCCAAGGATGTGTCTAACACCTCCCTACAGGAGTTCTGCAGGCACTTGTCTGCCACATTCGGTACAGAGAACTCCACCTTCCTTGTTAGTTTTTTTCAGGCTATGGCAGGATTCTGTGTCCTTACAAAGATGAGAATTCGGTCAGTTTCCAGTCCTGTAGATATTTCTTACTTCTGCTCTGATCTTCACTATGGTCTGTGTGCTTTGAGTCCTCTCTCCTGTGCAGAGGAATATTCTCCATGTGCACCTCAGTGTTGCAGGGTTCATATGCCTCCAAAGATTTTCCTTGGGCTTAATGAATGGTACACACTGGCCTTACTTAACATTTACACAGCATTATAGACAGGTGGCAGGGGATACTGCTTTATGGCTAGAAAGATATGGAGAAAGCTGACAAAGGTGATCAAAGGTACAGAAAGGCTTCTGTGCTTGGGAAAAATAGGTAGAGAGAACTCCTTAGCCCCCCAAAAAATAGACAGGAAGATATTCTAGCAAGTTATAAATAACAAACAACATGGAGAAGATGAAGTAACCTCCTGTCAGCCTTTTTTAATAGAAGACCTGAGGCAAGTCACAGAAAATCAGCAGGCTGCAATCTCAGGAAAAGCAAAAGGAGATTTGTTTTTAAACACTGTGGAATTTATACAGTTGCACAGTATTTAAATCTGTGATGCTCCCTGTGAGAGGACATTTTGGATGCAAGATAAATGTGCACCATTTGGGGCGTCCTCAGGGAGCTGAAATCCACTGAGGCATCTTAGACGCAAAATCCCCAGAGGGCCCCGAGGCATAGATCACTATGTGGTGGAACAGATTTTTTTGAAACACCTCAATATTTTTGTTTGATCCTTCTGTTTTCATCTGAGCCACTGCTGTTGGTTTTCTCCACTGGAGAAGAGCATCAACATAGCCTTCATGAGACCAGAGAATCTCTTTATCTCTTCAGCCATCTGCTGGGGACAGGGCACTGGACTGGCTGGCCCTGGCTTAGTATAGCCACTCCTATGTTCTCGCTGTTATGGTTGTGCCATCCTGATTTAGGGTCTACCAGTGCTCTTCTAAATATTTTGAGAACTGCTCAGGAGCTGCAGTAGGTTCCTCCCTGACAAATCATATTCCAGCTGCTGGGTTTACACACATCTAATGGCAACTAATCCTTCAAATGACCATGGGATGGAGTGATATTTACATGTACTCCCCTGATAAGGGTCTGCTGTGCTCCTTTCATCTGAGGACTGAGTGGAGGAACACAACCCCCTCAATCTCTGCTCTCCCCAGGAAATGTAAGAGTGCATTACTGACTATGCAATTTCACCTTTGCTTCTCCATCAGCAGTTTTTCTCATTCACGCTGTGTTTCAAAACAGCTATGCACAGTGAGGGATATGGCAGAGGTGGCACCCCCAGAGGCAGGCAGCAGATCATCAGTGACCGGTATTGGACAAGACAGGACTACTTTGGTTCTGTCCAATTAACTCACCGGTGCAGAAATGAGTGCTGTTTTCTTTCTTTTCCATTTCCCCTGAGAGCTAATACTCTTTGCAACACCAGCAAATGTCAGCAGCTCTATTATTATTTTACCCTCATGGCAACCTCTGAGCACAGAACTCCCAGTCATTAAGCTACTTGGGTTTGGCCTCTTGCACTGGCTTCTCAGTCCCACTGTTTAATCCAAATGATCAGAGGTAAGATCAGAGCTGAGGTGCCTGAGCATCCCTAGCACAGCAGCTGCCAAGCACACTGTGGTAAAGCAGTCCAACAAAAGCAAGGATGGATGCTCCCCATTAAATGTCGGGGTTGTGTGACAGCAGCGACTGTGGAGAGTCCAGCTGGGAACACGGAGGCTTGCTATACCATTAAAATTACAGCAGCAGGGATAGAGAAATGAGAAGAAGCAGGTGATACCTGCTGTGTGTCGCACAACCCGGAGGGATGAGGCTGAAGCACAGATTGCCATGGCAACACAGTTTGGGGAGGCCATGTCTGCAGCTAGTCCTGCCAGGATAACATGTTGTCTCAACACAAATGATAAATGTGTCAGCTGGACTGTGACAGGCTGAGTTGAACAGAGCCCAGACCTTGTGTCTGAAGTTTAAGAGCCCCTTAGCTTTCAGCAGTGGCATGGGACACAGCCTGGGTCACAAAGCAGTTCTTGTTCATTCACCTGGGCATCATGTGGACACCTCGGGAGCAGGCAGACACAGCTATGGAGCTGGATTTTTTTCAGCCAGATAGGATTTGGCTGTTGTTTGCAATACTGGCCACCCAGCAGCCCACATGTGCTGGCCAACAGAACCACCAGCATCATTGCTTCACTGCAGATTTTGACCCTGCCCAAGCCAGGTCTCTCCACAGCAAAGGAAGCAAAGCAGTGGTAAGAGGATTCAGAGATGCTTCAGGAGCTGAACTCAGCCTCAGCCCTCCCAAAACGTTCATGTTTACAGGCCTGCCTACCAACTGACTCCAAAATCTAAGGTGATAATGCCTGACTCCAGCTCTCCTTTCATCTGGAGAGTTCATAAGAGCTCTCACTTGTGCACGTTCCTTGGTGTGTGATAAATCAAGAGCTTAGCTACAGCTGTTTGTGCAGCCAGGTTACTGAAAAGAGTCCTTGTCTCCATTTGTCTGTCCATTTTCATCACATTTATACAGACACAATTTCCTTTGAAAGCTCCATCCTGCTGCCAGGTCAAACTAAACTCAGCCAAAGTTTTACCCTCACTGTGGAGGGTTCACTGCCAGCAAAAAATGTTCTGTGTGCTCAAGCCAAACAAGGGTAATAGGTAGTTACCAACAATTAGCTTCCTATCTTGTAGGACATGTGAAGAGAAGCCTAAGATAGGCCTGCTCTGGTTAGGTATAATTCAATGGGGTCATTGATAGGGCAGGGGGGAATGGTCTTAAATTTAAATAGGATAGATTCAGGCTAAATATACGGAAGAGGTTCTTTATGGTGAGGGCTGTGAAACACTGGAACAGATTGCCCAGAGAAGCTGTAGATGCCCTATCCATGCAAATGTTCTAGGTCAGGAATAATGGAGCTTTGAACAACCAGACCTAGTGGAAGATGCCTCTCCCCATAGCAGGGGGGTTGGACTAGGTGATCTCTGAAGACGCCTTCCAACCCAAACTGTATTGTGATTCTCTGACTCCATGATTATGGGGATGATCAAAGTAAAGGGACACCTACAAAACCAGCCAGGTCAGCAAACCAGCACATTCAAAAAGGGATATTTTATTATTAACACACACACACACATGCACACACACATGCACACAAGTGATCCAACCCCACTACTTTCAATTTGTCTTTGACTTCAGGAAATCATGATCATGCTGGGAATTTCTCTGTTAAGTCTGGCAGTGTTTGGAAACCAAATACCCTGGGGCCTTAAAAATGCCATCATCAGGCAGGCTAAATAGGTAAACAGATATTCACAAACCAGAAAGCTGGCAGGATTCATTGGGTAGAAAATTCTTTAAAAGAGATTCTTTTTAATGAAAGACAATGGTAACAACATGTGACCATAGCAACAGTGAAGTGAGACACAGAATGGAAGAGGTAAATATTCCCTTTAGCAGATGAATGTCTCTCCTGTTTTCCATTGAAATTATGTGCTGAAAGGCTAACATCAAAGATTGGTTCAGAAAATTGTTATCTCTGAATGCCCTCCATACACACAACTCCCCTGAGCCTCAGAAAAGCCTTTATTTCATTTTATAATGTGCATGCTGTTTCATGGGGATGCATTTGAATTGGTGTTTAGAGACAAGCCTGGGAAATCTGGAGAACAGCAAGGCTCACTTCTGCCTGTTCTCCTTCAGCAGCAGTGCTGGGTCCCTCCACCATCCCCTAAGAAATCCCTGCTGTTCATTCCTGGTAATTTCAGCAGCTCAGCCTTTGAATCTCTGTTTACCACCTCCAAGCTGGTGTTAAAGAAAAAGGTTGTGGAAACAGCGAAAGGGAATGCTTTGAGAAATTAACAACATAGCTGCATGTTTTGCTCCCCTTGGAATGACAGAGGGCACAGGAATTTCTTTTGCTTCTGAGAACCAGAGCCATCAGCCGCAAGTCTGAGTCCACCATGGCCACACAAGCGGAGAAAAACCATCCCACCAACAAAATGAGGTCCTGCAGGCCTTTGATTTCAGTATTTACTCTTCCTTTTAGATTGCTGGCATGAAGTATTTCCAGGTGACCCTGTGTGGGTCAATAAATAATATATCATCCCCTGATGAAAAAAAAAAGAAAAAAAGCTACGTCAAAGGCGCCTTTCAGTCTGAGGCTGGCTGGGGTTTATCTCTTACCTTCAACTGGCAGTTTGGAAACATTACGACAATCAGATAACCAGAAATGAATAAGCACTTCGATGGTTCAATATCTCGCTCCACAAGTGACAATAAAAAGCTCATAACTTCTCCAATGTCACATTTGTATGTGCTGCAAGCAGGAGAGGGAGAGTGGCAGGGTCTGATGACCCTGGGAGTTGGCAGGCACTGCCTACATGTACATGTACTGCCTCTTAAAGGGAAGCACATAAGTGCAGTCCTCCATAAAATGTTTAGGTCTGAACTTGAAAAGCTTCAGACCATGCTTCCACATCCTTTTCCTGGGAGTATCATTAAGCTGCAGAAAAAAAATCAAAGGGTTCCCTTGATCTTACTGTTTCGCAGATAGAAAAAATTGAGGTGATGTAGAGGTGTGGCATGACAAGGTCACGATCTGCAATCTGTGAGTCCCAGTTCAGCCCCTCTCTATGTCCCAAGCTTGTCCCTCCATCCAGCCTGATTTCTCATGGAACCAAGAGCAAGAGTTTTATAAAGCCTCAAGGAAAAATCACATCTGCTTCTGATGCAAACAGGAAAGGGTGGGTTATAATAGGCTGCAGTCACCCCTGATACAAGCAAGAGAGCAGGAGATCTGCAACAGTTCTGGCAGAGGTGAGTTGAATTTGACTTTGGGTGCAAAAGTGATGCATTCAGATAGCAAGATGGGAAGCAGAGGTGGTGGGAACCTCACTGCTTTCCAAGAAAAACTCCTTAGGATTATGAAGGAAGTGGCTTTGACTGAATTTTCTGTTAGGGGAGCTTTCTACACCAGAGGAGCTTTTTGGCTGCATCATTGCTAACTCTGCTACACTTCCCCCAGGTCACCCATACATAATGAAACACTGTGCATGTTCTGTAAGCAAAACATTGCTTTCCAACGTTTTTGAGGCTTGAGGGGTAACTGCTTCAGCAGCAATGGGGACCAGATTTTTCATATCCAGATCCCCTTCTGCTGAGCCACAGGCCGAGTCCTGTTTCTCTCCAGGTTGATGATTGCTGATGAACTGCTGTGGTTTGGGATCAGTTCATATGACACAGCTGAGTATATCACACTGTTTGCTGTTACAACACGGGGTGTTAGTGATTTCATAGAATCAAGGAATGGTTTGAGTTGGAAGGGACCTTAAAGATCACCTAGTTCCAAATCCCCTGCCATGGGCTGGGACACCTCCCACTAGACCAAGTTGCTCAAAGCCTCATCTAGCCTGGTCTTAAACACTTCCAGGGGTGTTTGTAACTTCTCTGGGCAACCCATTCCAATGTCTCACCACACTCATAATAAAGAACTTCTTCCTAATGTCTACATCTACCCTGCTCTAGTTTAAAACCGTTTTCCCTTGTCCTATCACTACAGGCCCTTATATAAATTGTCCCTACCCATCTTTCCTGTAGGCCCCCTCCAAGTACTGGAAGGCTGCCACAAGGTATTCCTGGACCTTCTTTTTTCCAGGCTGAACAGACCAAACTCACTCACCCTGTCCTTGTAGGAGTGGTGCTCCAGCCCTCTGACCATCTTTGTTGCTCTGCTCTGGACATTTAAGGTGTTCCTTGGGATATATGTTACCAGGGTTCTCAAGTTCCCCATTTATCTGCAGGAGAATGTACTAGCTTTGGCTCAGGTAGAGCTGCGTTCACTTGTATGGTGCCCTGTGTTTGATTTGTGCTGGAAACAGCGTTTATAACACAGGGGTTGATTAGTTATCACTGCCAAGTTGTCACACGATGTCGAAAACCTTTTCTGCTCCTCGTGTTGCCCCAACAACAAGTGGGATGGCGGTTAGAAAAGCGCTGGGAAGAGACACAGTCAGAGCAACTGCCCCCAGCTGACCGAAGAGATATTCCACACCACACGACACAGTGCTCGGCAATGAAACCTCAGGAGCGGGGGCTGCCCACGATGGGGAGACTGACTGAGCACCTGGCGGTTGGTGGGCAGCGATTCCTTTGACAGCAGGCAGCTCCGCTGCGGGTCTGAGCTGCTCACCGCGGTTAATGCACAGCGCCCCGCAAGGGTTGCCTAGCAGGGGTTTCGCCCCCTCCCCGGGGATGGGGGAGCCCCGCGCAGCGCGACAACCAGCAGGTGGCGCTGTGGCACCGCAGTGCATGCCCCTGGGGGCGTGTGGCGGAGCCCCTCCCCCCCGTGCTGCTGCTGCGTCACCGGAGGGAGCTGCCTGAGCCGCCGGTAAGGCAGAGCTGCCGCTGTGCCGGAGCCGGGCACTCGGCTTCTCAGGACCTCCGCTTATTTTCCTGGCTGGGTGATGGAGTGGGAGGTGGCTGTGGTCATCCTCTGCTTGAAGGACACCAAGGCCAGCGGAGGTGGTGTGGGAGGGTTCTGGTGTTCAGGGTAGGATGGGCAGCAGCAGGTCAAGGGAGGTGATTTCCGCCCCCCCTCCCCTCCACGTCAGTGAGAACTCATCTGGAGTACTTCACCCAGCTGTAGATGCCTTAGCATAGGACAGACGGGGATGGGTCCAGAGGAGCGCCGCAAAATTGGTCAGAGGGCTGAAAGACATCTGCAAAAACAGGCTGAGAGAATTGAGGTCGTTCAGCCTGGAGAAGGAAAGGCTGTGGGGAGACCTTACTGTGGCCTTTCAGTACTTAAAGGGGAGCTATGAGAAAGATAGAGGACCTGTTGTGACAGGACAAGGGCTAATGGTTTTAAAACAAAAGAGGGGAGGTTCAGAATAGACACAAGGAAACACGTTTTACAATAAGGGGGATAAACACTGGAATAGGTTGCCCAGAGAGGTGGTGGAAGCCTCATCTATGGAAATGTTAAGGTCAGGCTGGACAGGACTCTGAGCAGCCTGGTATAGTTCAAGATGTCACTGCGCTCTGCAAGGGGCATTGGACTATATGACTTTAAATAAAGTCTTCTCCAACTTAAAGTATTCTGTGCTTCTGAAGTAGAACCTCAGCTGTTAAGAAGCGAGGCAGAGGACTCCTTGGGGATCCCAAGCTGGTTTTTTTTTTTTTCCAGCCGGTGATAGCTGTGATGATCCCCTTCTGGAAGGACACTCACACCGGTCAAACTGCTGTGGAGAGGCCAGGGTGTCAGAACATAATGCGTACACACAGTATGGTCTGTGCCATAGCCTGGTGTATGAGGAGTGTGTGAGAACAGTCCTGCTGCAGGCATCACCATGCTGGACCTGAAGTTCACATGAACTGGATGGTCCTGCTGGCACAAGGAGGTCAATGGTGGGCATCTGCAGATGTCTGTGCATCCTCTTGGTCTTTCAGCCAGTGTATTGCAAGGCATGGGCACAGGGATGTCCTGAAGCAGGGTGAAGAAATAGAGTGAATAGTTGATGCACATGGTGAAATGGTTTAGATGATGCCAAAGGGAAGGGGACAGATGGGAAGACACAATCCCATAAGACTTGTGTGCTGCTCCAAGGGAAACACGGGCATGGATGCACACATGCACACTACCTGATTTTGTGGTGAAGGTGAAGGAAAGGAAATGGCAGCTTTTGTGAGAAGGGAGAAGAGTGATGAAGACAGAAAAGAGGAGGGAAGAAAATGGGACCAAAAAGGGAGGTCAGAAAATATTTCACAAAAGCAAAGGCTGGTGCCAAGGCTAGGCGGGCATGGGAAAACTGCAGGAAGGGCAAGAGCTGGAATTTTTGAAGCAGGGCTTCTTGGGGCATGGGGAGGAGGTGAATTATTTCTGTTGGTAGATCTGCCCCGCAAACTACTTTATTTTCTGTGGCACTTTTTGGGTGAATTGAGGTGCTGAAGGCTGGTATGCATGTAAAGGCTGAAATACTCTTCTGTTTCCCTGGTCATAGGTCCCCGTGCTCCCATGTAGGCTGCACTGGCACAAAATCAGACCAATACAACTGTAACTGGAAGTACTTGAGCAACTTGTTTTTATCATTCTCAGGAACTGGGAGCCTTTTCTCGAGAATCATAAAAAAGCCATTGAAGAAAAGACCCGTAGATATTATCATCTGTCTTTCTGCCAGTGCTGAACTATTCTTACAGCACATTCTTACAGCTTTATTTAGTTACAGCAAATAAAACAATTTCACTGTCCAATCCATCTCTGCAGATATACAGCTTAAAATTCGGGCTTATGTTTAGACAAAACAAGAACAAAATTAGTAGGCTCTGGATCAGTTTGGGTTTTCCATGTTGGCAACACACTACTGCTGTTTGAGCTCAGTCTGGTGCAGCGAGTCTTGCTGGCGTACAATGGTATCTCTAGAAACATTCAGTGTTAGGAATACAGGCAATAGGACAATGAGCAATAATAAAAAGAAGTCAGTCATACTCTTGACTTTCAGCTTGGTGCTGCTTTGGGGAAATCGCCTATTAGCATAAAGATTGCCCTTCACATAGTACATGGTGTACTCCCAACTTTGAAAGCCTGAGAACAAATGAACTTAAACTTGAATGAGTTGAAGCTGGCAACTAGAGTTTGAAGAGTCCTGTTAAGAGTGAAAATCTGAGACAGAGTCTTCGTGGACAAACAGAAAGAACAGATCCAAGTTGTCTGCCTTGATGACTTGGAACAACTTACAATGAAGATGAGGAATTTGTCAACCATGACAGAAGAGAATGTGCTGTAGGCTTTTGCTCCTGGAGCCACTTGGATTTGGTGATTAAAGCATGACGTTACTCAAAGGAGGAATAAAATAAGAAAGGCTCATTCCTGCTTTCTGAGGAACAGAGAGGAGTTTGCATAGGTGGTGACATTTCCCACATGCTGTCAGTGTTCTCAGTGATGTCTTCTTTGCCATGGCAGAGGGTTTGTAGAACAGCAGTGTGTACAGCCTCCTCCTTCCTCTCTTCCTGCCTTCCTTCTCTCTCCAGAGCCCATACTGACAATAATTCCTCTCTGCTGAACCCCAGGGAACCTCACACAGACTTTCAGTAGAGATATGGCAGCTGACTGCATGGCTTTTTGACCATCAAGCTGCTGAGAACCCATGTGGGATATCCATGTGCCAGTCCTTGTCCACCCTAACTGCTAATACCATGCCATCTCCACCAGCCTATGGCAGAGATGTTGCTGCTTGCAGAAGAATGTGAATACTTGCCAGTGCTGGGTCCCATTCCAGATTTCAAGAAATGAGTATGCTGTACTAGTTACAGGCTGTTCTTCATCTGCTTGTCCCCTCCAACTTGGCTTGACCCCTTCTGCCCCTGCTGTCTCCAGTCTGTCTGTCTCCTGGTACTCTCCTCCTCCTCCTCCCCCCACTACCTTTTATCCTTGGATGAGCTTACTTCTATCTGGCATTCAAACAAAGACATTTCCTTCCCCTCCTTGCTTCTCTGTGCCAAGGGGAGAAGTATCAAAAGCAGAGTATTGAGAAGCTTTCTGACATCTGGTCCATGGCACCCAGGAGCTGGAATAAACTGTTACTGAGGAAGTCATACTCAGACCGTTACCTGTGGGCAAATCATGGGTCATTGTGCCCTGACATGGCCTGTGTGCAGGATGGGCAGTGCACCAGGGACATGCCAGGGCAGAGGAGGCTCAGTGCTGGCATAAAGCATCCATGGAGATGCTGAATTTGGAGAAGTCCCTGGGGAATGCACGAGATCAGAGGGCAGAGGCTGATAAATTTCAAAGGAATTGATGACATGTGGTGACATTTTGAGCTCAGAACTTCTACTGTTGTGTCCTGTGATGTACAAAACAGTCATCTGCAAAACATTTTGGTCTAATTTAGTTCTCAGAAGCAGCTGAAATACTGTAGTCCTCTTACTAGTAATCAGCTCAAGGCAGACCACCAGCATGAGAAAGCTCAGATCAAATGGTGCCTACTTGGCGAAATTGTAAAGCCACCGAAATCACAGGACTGGCATAAATGAGAGCCTGAGTTAAAGGTGGCACCACATGGAGCATGCTTTGAAGTGACAGCTAGAACAGCCAGTGCCATCATCGTGCTCCCTTCATCCTTGACACTAACTGGCAATGAGCTGGTTACAGCAATTATTTAAATAATTAAATACTTATATAGCTAGATAAATAAATACACAACACCCACCTATCCCTAACCCCCTCCCCCCCCCAAAAAAAAAAAAACCACAACAACACAACATTCAATTGAACAATCTTTTATTAAGTCATTAAAAAGAAGCACATTTCCCCAAGCTGAGTCACTCCAGCACGACTGTCCCTCTGACTAATGAGGTTCTCATGCCACAGTCCCTGCCACAGCATCTCTGCTCTGCTGATCTTCCTGCCGCCTTGCTCATTACTGCTTTATCCGTTGCCAGCTTTCATGTTTAACAATGACTAAAGCCAAGGGAAATGATCTGCCTACATTTAACACCAAACATAGTGTGCTTTGCGGTGCTTCTCACCAGTCAGGCGAGGTACGTTTTCTGGATGGGACTGAGAAAGGAACAATAGGGAAGAAATAAACCTCAGGCAAGTCGGGATACTTCTCCAAGGTGAGACAGAGCATGGCCAGTGATTTCCCCGAGGAAAAAGGGGCATTGCTCAGTCTGCAGAAGTAAAGTTCCCTTATCTTCTTCCAATTTGTTTAAGGAGAGATGGTCCCCAGCTCAGAACAGTCCTTTTAGGCAAGGCTGAACCTCTCCCCACTGTATAGGCATTGCAGTGATGGTTTTATTTGTGCCTTAACTTACCAGCCTAAACTCCGTGCTGACTTTTCCAGGGTAGGTATTAGATTCCGGTGGACTTGGAACATACTGATCCGAAATATCTCCCCTCCATTTGCAAGCATGAAATAATGGGAACTACCATGTTTTTAATCATTAGTTGGTTTCAGTGAACCTGTTTCTGCAAAAATGTTTGCAGCTCTGAGGCTGCTGGCTGATACTATTAGCATGTCCAGAGTACTTGTGCTGCTTTTGAACACCATATGTCTATGACCAGCTTCAAGATCTTAGTTTGCATGTGACCTGCAGAGAGGTCTCAGTAGCCTCCATCTCCTTTTCTGAGCCAGCTGTGTTCAGACATATCCCTCTTGCACAGTTTTATCCCCCCCACATCCACTTACAGCTTTGGTCTCCATTCAGCACAGCTGGGCTTGGGAGCTAGACCAGCAGCTTTTCTCTGGCCACCTGTGACTCTCCCAACTGATGTTACCACAGGAGTAAGCTGCGCTAAGTGCACAGCACTAAGCAGGCAGGAATTACAGGATAGTCCTGGGGACTGAGCAGACAGATGGGTGAAGTGGCTGAATTCAGAGGCAGGCAGTTGTGACTCATTGGGGAAGATAGTGCTGGTGGGGTGTGAGGGACAGAGACGCTGGGTACAGTGGTGTGTGATGGCTGTGAGATGCTGAGATGCAATGAGGAACACTGGGAGGAACGGGTTGCCAGGAGCTGTTGGTATAGACATCCCTGAGGGTGATGGCAGGAACCCAAATGTCCTTGACTTGAGTGGGTTTGTATGGTACATGATGTTTTTGCATAACAAAATTTCCTAAATGATCTCTTAGGGTATTTCCTGTAAGGCCTGAGTGTGGGACTGAGTGCCCTTTAATAGAACCAGCTTCTGAAGGGATAAGATGTACTTTCAACTAATTGCCTGTGTGCTCAGGTTCACTCCTCATTTCTCCACTCCTCGAGCAGTGGCCTTATCAGGAGGGCAGAAGGACTTGTACTTGCTCAAGCTTTCAAGGAAAAGATACGGAGAACGGACTGACATTGCTACCATCCACAGAGAGCAATCTATTTAAAATAGCATCATTAAAGCCCACAATTACTAATTGCACTTGATTAGTTAGTGGATATGAGTTTTCTGAAGCAGTGGCATATGTAAATCCCTGCCCTTGCCTGAATTAATAGTATTTGCCATATAAACGAGGAGTGTGCATCCTCAGTCACCTGCTGCACAGTCCCTGGTGCTCCCATTGGTTTGATGAAGGTCATAGAGCCTGCTGGAGGGCTGCATCCTGCACCCTTCAGAGGATCTGTGTCTGTTTACCTGTGAGAAAGCTCCTGTGTTTCCCTTCTACTTATTCATCCCTTACTTTCTCCCTGTGGGCTGGATTGTTGAGGCAGCATGGGCAGAAGGGTGACTGGCTCTCAGGATCTGGTAGAGCCTAAAGTTGGGTTTTCCCTTCCCTAACACCAATAACCCTTGGAAAGCTCAGCCTCTGCCCAGTGAAGGCTATTGCCCATCCTCAACTCCCTCAAATATGTGTCCCACCATCTCCCCCACACTCTTTCCTCCTTACTGTCTGCCTGCTGCCTGCAACAGAAATTAATTTGCCTGCACAGCTTTGGGCCAGCTGTGTCATTTCTGAAACTGCTGAGAAACCATTTCTTACTGAATAGATGTGCTTATGAAAGCTAAATCATTACCTGGATCCCCCAGAGCCAGGAGACACAGGCGTACTTTCAAGTCCACTGACTTGTGAGTTATGTACTGAAGAATGTACTCTTGGGCTTATTTCTGAACTCAGGGAAGTCAAAGGAATTATTTTCTACAGCACAATATTCTTGAAACAGCTACACCTCTTCCATCCTGGTCTTTGCTAATTCTCTTTCATTCTGCTGGCAAAAATCATTACTTAAAATACAGTTTTAAAAAATTCTAAACAGGCAAATGGAAAAATAAATTACCCATGACATCATCAAAACAGATACTAATAGATATCAAAGGACACTGCCTTCAACTACACGCTTGAAATACTGCTGACGTCAGTCTGGGGCACATTTTAGCCTCCTATGCTTTGCATTTTGGAAGCTGAAGTACATTACACATAATTGGTTCCACCTACATACAATTTGTTGAGGAGAAAAGCAAAAAGATGCAGGTTCTCACCATGACTGCAGGCACAGGGCGTATTTCTGACACCCCAGCAACTGTCCTGCAGACCAGCCTTGGATGAGCACCCACAGGGTAGCGGTGGCAGGAGCTGCCACAACTCCCAGTTACCAACTCCTGATCCTTCCTCATCTGAATGGCAGACAGAAACTGACTTTGGTATGTGCACTGTTGTTATACATGCCACATAACAGCAGGGGACAAAACTTTGTACCAGGGTTTGTAGTGACAGAACAATGGTCAATGGCTCTAAACTGAAAGACATTCAGTAGAGATTGGACATAAGAGAGTTTTTTTTTACAGTGGGGGTGCTGAGACACTAGAACTGGTTGCTTGGAGAAGTTGTGGATGCCCCATCCCTGGAAGTGTTAAGTTCATGTCGAATGGGGCTCTGATCAAGCTGATACAGTGGAAGATGTCCCTGCCCATCAGCTGTCATGGTCCAGATCATATTCAAAGATCCCTTCTTCCCAAACCAGTAATGGTCTTAGAACTTTCACTTTCATTCACAGCCCAGAGCTGAGTGGGTGCTGTCCTGGATATTACAAATTGCACAAGAAAATATTGATACACAGGGTTTTTCCTCACAGCTGTCCTCATGTTGATGGCACTGACTCAGCTGGATAGCAGAAAATATCTGTGGTGAACACAGGACCACAAAGGCAGTAAGCCCAGGGCACTTCAGTGGATCCCAGGTTCCCATGACTCAGCCAACAGCATTACCAATGGAAAAAATATGTAGAAGGACCTTTCTGTGGCTTTGATCACTCTAATCAGGAAACAGGTTAATTGAAATTAACAGTCATTTTTCTGTATTTATGGCTGCACTAACACCGTCGCAGCAGGCAGGTCAGGGAGGAAAGGGAGGCACAGGAGCACATTGCTCTTCAGGTGGAAAGGAGCAGGCACTCCTTCTTAGCAATGGCCTTGCAACAAACACAAAACGCACACACACACACACAAAACCCCAAAAAAACCCAAACAAACACCCAAACAAACAAACAAAACAGCCCAAAAACCTAATTACAAAATAAAACTAAATATAAAAGGTTTTATATATATATACATACATACATATGTCTCAACAGTAGCCCAGACCCCACCTGGACAAAGCCTGGAGGCTGTTGCACAGCTAACAAATATTATCTCTTCCTGTCCCCACCACTGTTCTTACCATAACCTAAACAAGGTGAGGAGAAAGCAAGCAAAGTGGAAAAGGATAAAAGAGGGAAAAGAAGAATAAAGAACAAGCTATACTTCAGATTATATAGAAACTTACAGGACAAATGGGATGGGCTAAAGATATTTTGTAATGTCCTGTTCAGCCCCTTCAGGACATCCAGCCCCTTGGACTCTCAAATTCTCTGGAAAACTTATTTTACAATAATACCTTAGTCCTAAACCTATAACTCTGGTACTCCCCACTTGGAGAAGGCTTCATAGAAACCTTCATGCTTATCTCTGGATTTTGTAGAAGTTGTTCCCCTAGAGAGGCAAGGAATGGGTTGTAAAGAGGTAGCATGAAGCCTTTCTCTCTTCCCACTGCTGTGGTGCTCCTTTGGTTGAAATGTAGTAGGATATTTCACTCGCATTGTCTTATTTTAAGGTGCTCCTCCTCCTCTCAGTTACTGAGCAGAAGAGGCCCAAGAGCCTCTCCAGCCTCCCAGGAACAAGAGGCTTTCTTGGAGGAGGCACAATCAAGGTGACCCAAGAGAGTACATGGGCTGAGCTCCAAGTTGTTCTGTGACCCCAACCAAAAATAACCACAAATGTTTATGATTTTCTGTAGCCATCAGCTCTCTCGGCACCTGCACCAGCAGAGCCAGCTTCTTCCTTTCATACTCCCCTTCCAAGCAGCTGTATATGGGTGAGCACTCCTCCACCCTTCACAGCATTGGTGTGGCACAAGAAGAACAGGGGGACAAAGGATAACCCAGAAGCACTTACTGAATTTGAATGAACCCTTTGCTCCATAGGGAATTCACATGACACCTGATTTTGAGCTCTTGCAGATGGACAGAGAAAAGGTCATGTGTGTGATGTACCAGGTCTCTGACACTTCACATGCACTGGAAGGTCCTGAGCTTTTCTGAAGGCAGCAGGTGGGGCAAGCAGGTTGGATATTTGTAAATCAGGTCTTTCACAGTTCATCTGTATCTAAAGGGAAGTTGTCTTATATCTGAAGACAGCAGGCAGAAGAGGGAGGAGTGAAGTTACATTTGTGCTCCATCTAACCTACTAAACCAAACAGACCAATGTGAGCATTGTAATGCAATATCCTCACCTCCTGCAGACTTGAATTTTTTTTATGGTTTTGAAAGCCTCCCTGTAGGTCTTCCTGAGTCTTTTATTTGTCTATGCCTTAAATGAACACACTGCATTAGCTAACCCAAGCTGGGTCTGTCTGCGTCTTTGGTGACATTCTGGCTGACTCTCTGGAAGGGTGTGTTACCTCTGACCTGTCTTCTGAGGGGCATGAACACCCTTGTCCAAATGAGAACTTGGCTACTGGATGTGTTGGTTTGAGCTAATTGGAGGATTTGAGTGAGAAATTAGACTATTGGCTGAGAGAGATAAAAACACAGTGTGTCACTTCACCAAGTTTTACTGAGAAAGAAAAAAAAGTTGTTTTAAGAACTGTTCTCAAAACAACCAGATTAGCAGTCTGCTTCTGTCTGTGTCTGGCGGTGGCTGCTTCTCTGGCATGATCCCTCTTTGTCTCTCTGTCTTTTAGCTAATTCAGAGTAAAACTACTAACTCCTTCCTATTACTAATCTCTGACCGATCTTCAGCTTATCTGCAGCATCAACAGGTGGTGAGATAAGGCTGGGGAAGAGGGGAAAGGTGGGGGGGGGTGGGGTGTGTTTGGTTACCCTCTCTTGGGGATTTTGGTCTCTGGGAGGGGTGTGGTGTCTGTATTGCCTTTTCACTGTATATATCTGTAAATATCTGTTATATCTTGTAAATATTTTCCTGTATATTGTGCATTGCTGTAAATATAAAGCTTCATTTATTAACTTCCAGTGTCCTGAGTTCTAGCTGGGGTTTACAAAAGGTGTGGGGGGGGGGGCAGGTAACTGCAAACCCGCTACACGGACTGTGGGCAGCTGGAGCTCTTGAAAACTGTGGGGAGATGCCTGATAGGTGCCCACCCACTGCCATCCATGAGTGCCTGGAATTGAGCTACTCAGGGCTCCTGTGGCCGCAAGCAGCATCTTCTCTTCCCTGCAGGCATTCATCACAGCATCACCAGGTCTGGACACTTCTCACTCTTTAATTACATCTCTGACATAGTATACCTGAAATAAGGATGTCTCATGTGAAGTGAGAGCAATTCAGGGACTTGCAATGCAGAATTCCAGCATCCATCCCTTCTCATCTGTCTTCCTCCACTGGAATAAAATGCACTCCCCAGTGGCATGGACAGAACAGGGAAAAGACACGCAAACTCCAAGCCCTGTCCTCTGAACAAGGAGCTGCATCAAGCAAGCCAGCAGAAAATGTTGCAGAGACCAAGTGACTCAAACCTGCCATGGCTTTGCAAGGCCAATCTCTTTTCTGCCCCCAACCTTCAGACATGGCGAATGAGGATTTATGACTGGAAGTCCAAGTCACTGCCTACTCCAGACAAGCAAACTGGCAGAATGGGCAAATAACTCACATTAAATGAAAAGATATTCATGGATGCAACCACAAAACTCTTTCCATGGGTTCATCATCAGCTCTAAAAATAAGTCACTGCCTACTCAAGTTCTTCCTGCCTTTGATGATGGCTGAAATGTCTGTGGGACTTTAATACATATGTCTAGCCTCAAAGTAGGAAGTGCAATTTAAGGGGTCAGAGGAGCACCTGAAGAAATGCAAACACTGCTGAACTTGGCCACTTCAGATCTTGCTCAGGGCATCTGGGTGGGAAGCGGAGCAGGCTCTCAGCTTTGAACAACAGCACAGCCTTGGGGCTACCCTAAGGCAGGTGGGCTGGTCTCAGTCAAGATACTACATTTGGATGCTGGCCTTAATTTTAACAACATTCTCCACAGCAGAGGGCTCAGAGGTCACTTCAGCTGCAGATTCCTGGGGTATTTGCTTATTACAAGAGTTGCCCTAGTTTAGGATATTTCTAGGAGAGCTACACACCAGCAGAGTGCTGCAATGCAGACTGACCAGAACTAAGGCCCTAGCACTAGTACCAGGGTCAGTATTTTCATGTCATACCTCAAATCAAAACACCCTGCCATTGTTTAACCCTGCCTCACCTCTGACTGGCCTCCTTCTGCTGAGGTTCAAGGACCCCTCATGGAAGTTTCTCAGAAAAGACCCAGTATAAATGTAATGATGGACTATAAACAACCAGCAAAAAAATGAGTGCTGGTGTATGTTTTGATTGAGCTATTGGAGAAAGATTTTTTTTTTTTTTTAATGGAAAATACAAAGTGTAATGAAAATAAAATGAGATTCTGCCTAAAAGAATGCCTAGTCCCTTCTGTACAGAGGAAGTGCTGTAATTAAAAAAAAACCAACTATTTGAAGGTATGCTCAGAAGGGCGGTGATGTTAAGGAGACATCCCTGGAGTTTGGAGAAAAGTCCCTGTCAGAAAGCAGGGTTTTCCATTTTTTGGCTCTCATAGATTATTTTTGCTCCTTGGTACCTCAAGAAATGTTTAAAAAAATAAAAAACAACTAGTAGAAAAATTACTTTGAGTCTTCTCTTTTACCCATCCACCAGAACTCATGAAGTATGGAAAAATTTGGTGATCTTTGAGACTCCTGCACCTAGCTCAGGTTTGGCTCAAAAGCACAGAGAGAAGGCTGTAGGTGAGGCACAAATCTGGGGAAGCTTCTCCTCTTAGATGAGGAAAGCCACGATGCAGCAAGGACAAGCTGCTGAGCACAGAGGATGAGAAGAGGGTCCTATGGAACCCACTGGTGCAGCAGCTGGCACCCCAGCTGGACCAAAAGCCCAGACTCCGTTCCTTTCCAAAGCAAAGGCAACCCACCTGCTTGGCTCCTGAGTTCACCACCTCCTCTCAACCTGTATTCCATCACTGATCTGGATTTTGTTCTTGTTGGATGAAGAGGTAACCATCCTTACATCCAGTTTCCCAGCCTTCAAAATCTTGAGAAATGTTACTTTTCCCCCAGGATGTGGCTGGCAGCAACAGGAACAAGGGGATGGGGATCCTGAGTCCCATACAGCACACCAAGGAACCAGAGGCAGGCATGCTGAACAGTCGTAGTGCCCTTTAGACCTCACAGTTAATCCAATCTATTACCAAAGCCAGTAATGCCAACCATCAGGGTTTGCATAATGTAAGGATATTTGATTCATTGTGAATCAAGGATGAAACCTTTTCTTCTTGTTCATGGTGAGAACTCCTCCAGGCTGAGACACTCAATTATCAGGGACAGGCTGTCACTGCAGGCCCCTGAGCTGTTTGCTGGCTGGTGGAGAGGGTCTGACACAGCAGTAACTGAGGACCAGGAGCTTCCTGAACACTGTCAGTCTCGCATAGACAGACCCCATGTGCTGGACAGCTTCGGTACTGCCCAAGATCTCTCTCTGCATGGCCCAGTAGGTAGGTGGTGGTTTCCCTTAGGAAACACAGAAGATGAGGGTGTGATCCAGAAAAGACATTTTCTAAACACAAGCAGCTACTTTCCCTTCCTCCAAGATTTCAGCAATAAATGTGGTCTGTCTGCACTCTTTGCATCACGGCCTGTCAAAAACACTATAAAGTGTAACTAAGAATCCCCAGATGACATCCACTTCTCAGGAAATTTTAAAATCTAAGATTGGTGTGTTGAAGTTTCTCACTTGGAGGAAGTCTCCAACGTTTGTGTATTTGTTCTCAGATGGGACAGACAGGAAATAAAATCCAAGTATCAAAATCTCTGGCAATCTGGTAACATCCGTTTTGCTCAGCACGACATCCCCCAAAGCAAACCAAAAGGCTGTTGTTAGAGGTAGGATCAATGTCCAACATCTTCATCCTACCTACAAATTAGAAAGTGTGGTGTGCTCATCTCTGCTTGGATTAATACCAGGCAATTAGCACATCCCTACAGTAACGCTGCAGAGGCACCAGCTGGAGGGATAAATTACAGCTTGGGAGCTGACTTCCCAAACAAGCCATGGCAGGCAAGCAGCCCAGGCTGGGGCTGGAGCTCAGCCAAGCGAGGAAGCTGCACTACTGACATTGGCTGTGGGGAAACAACAAGGACAATTTTCAGTAAACGTTTATTTAAAAAAGATAGCAATATGTTTTCATGTTTCAGTGCAATTGGAATGAGTCCTCTTGACTTTGCCAGAGGCTGTTCTTAGATGTGTAACAGCTCAAAGTGAACGGGGTTTGCCATAACTTTATGTGATTGTAACTGAATGTCACTTTATTTATTCATCAAGGGGGATTTGTTGGGGGAGGAATACCGTAGTATTTGAATTATCATTGGAGAGAAAGGTGCTGACAACTGTGCTCAGGTTTTTTGTACCTAATTTGCAGCATGCTGGAGCTGCACCTCCTCTCATTACTCCTGATTACAGCCTCACCCTGTTTTGTAAAGAATTAGCACAATGTTTATAAACCACTTCCTTGAGAGTTTGAGATTTTTCTTTTGCTGCTGCTAAGCTGTTTACCTTCCCTCAGAGGACAAGAGTGGATATTTGGACCAGAAAAAAGGAGATGGGTGGTTCTGGGGAGCTGTGTCCTCCAAGGAGGTGGTTAGCAGCCCTGGGGGAGCCACTGAGGCAGCTGCGGTCTATGGCAGGAGAAGCAGCATCCTGTGAGCAACCTCTGCTCAGCAAGTGACTGGGAAGACTCCATCTCTCTTCACCACATACCAGCGTGTCAAACTGCAGTATTGCTTGGATGGATGGTAACAACTCCCTGTCAGAAGCACAAAAGTACAACTTTTCATCCTGCATCTGCTTGTTACTCATTGGCAGAAAACTAGAAATTGTCAGCACTGGCTGTGCACTCTTCATTAGGCAGAGGGCAGTCCTCTAGCAAGCTTGGTTTGTTATTGCAGGAGAGATGAGACAGGGCTGCTGTTAGACAGCTGTATACAGAAAAGCAGCTGTAGCACACACTGCTTTGTTTCATGGGTGATGCTGTTTTGGCAAGCTGCCCTGTGCTGAAGCCACGGGTCACAGCAGGGTGGTTGAGTGATGCTCTCGGTGGCTGCCTCCCTGGAACTGACCCCCAGCACCCCCAGCTTTCACCACCATGGCTTATTTACAGAAACAGGAGACCCCAGTGTGCTCACTATGCAGGCCAGACTACTGAAATGAAACACATTGCATGGACTTGAGAATGAGGAATCCCATGGCAGATGGAAATCACCATACACCAAAGGAGGGGAGAAAAAAAGAGAATTAAAGATAATACTGAACTAATTTTACCACTTTTGGAAGCATAAAATAATGGGAAAATACCAAGCTCAGTGTTGATCATCATGGAATCACAGAAACATTCCAGCTGAAAAAGACCCTCAGGATCACCAAGTCTGACCGATAAACCTACTCTATAAAGTTCACCCTAAACCATATCCGTAAGCACCATATCCAGATTACTTTTAAACACATCCAGGGTTGGTTACTCAACCACCTCCCTGGGCAGCCCATTCCAATGCCTGAAAAACAATTCCAAATGTCCAGTCTAAACCTACCCAGTCACAGCTTCAGACCATTCTCTCTTGTTCTATTACTATTTACCTATGAGAAGAGACCAGCAGCAGCCTCTCCACAACATCCTTTCAGGTAGCTGTAGACACCAATGAGGTCTCCCTTCAGCCTCCTTTTCTTCAAAATAAACACCCTCCAGCTCCCTCAGTCGCTCCTCACAAGATTTATTCTCCAAGACCTTCACCAGCTTTGTTGCCCTCCTCTGCTCTCACTCCAGTACCTCAACATCCCTCTTGTAATGAGGTCCCCAAAACTGAACACAATACTCGAGGTGTGGCCTCACTAGAGCTGAGTACAAAGGGACAATCACCTCCCTACTCCTGCTGGACAGAACATTAATGTGATAAACACAGGGTGACCAGAGCAGGCACGGGGACTGGGTGGAGATCTAGTAATCTGTGTTGCCATGGCACTGAGCAGAATGGAAGAGGCAAGGCAGAGGCCACCACTCTGTTCTTCCCCTTATCACCTGCAACACTGCTGACCAAAGAAGTCACACCTAAAAGAAAAAATAACTCTCTTGTGCAACTGAGAAAGAAACAACTGGTTGACCACCAGGAATGAGGGCTTGATGGCAGGCCCACCCCCACACCCTGTGCAGTTATGGATAATGAAGTATAAATGTTGCCTCAATTTCACATCTCATTTGGAGAGGATTGAGAGTTGGATGCTAAAGGACTGGGGCCCCTCTCGCCCCTCCCCAGAAGGGATGCCTTTTGGGTAGGAGTTGTGATCTCAGCTATGCTGAGTGCTTCCCCAGGAGACAGAGAGTGTGATTGCAGTCCTGGTTTGGAGCTGTAGAGTGATTTTGTAGGTTAGTGTTTATCACCAGCAATCTTCAAGAATCTGAACTATTCATGCACCCAACTGCTTCTTTGGAATGCAGCTGGACCTACAGCAGACAAGGATGTTTGTGTGCCTGGTGTCAGGCCTATAGTACCCACAACTGCCTATTTATTGAGAGATCAGTCCAGCTGCTCCTAGCCCCCCTAATCTCCTCTGAGGGCAAGGGGATTGATCTCTTACCAGATCTATCCTTCACTAAATGCAATAACAGCAAAATAAAAAAATGTTTCCATCACTGTCAGGAGGAATACAGGCATACATCTGAGCTCAACAGTAACCAATGCCTTCTGTTTGAGTGTCTGCTATCATAGAATCATAGAATTTTTCAAAGGCCATCTAATCCAAACCCCCCTGCAGTGAGTAGGGACATCTTTAAATAGATCAGGTTGCTCAGAACTCTGTTCAATCTGACCTTGAATGTTTCCAGGGATGGGACTTCTACCACCTCCCTGGGCAACCTGTTCCAGTGTTTTGGTGCAGTCAGTGAGAAAAATGTCTTCCTTGTATCTAGTCTATATCTCCCCTCTTTTAGTTTAAAACCATTATACCTTGTTAAAAAGGTTTCCCCACGAGTTTCGCACCGGCCCACTTCTTGAGCTTGATCAGGTCTCTCTGGGTGACATCCCATTCCTCTGGTGTGTCAGCTGCACCACTCAGCTTGGGGTCATCTTCAGATTCAATTCCACTGTCTGTATCACAAGTGAAGATATTAAACAGCACTGGTCCCAGTATGGACCCCTGAGGGACACCAGTTGTTACAGATTACCAACTGGACATCAAGACATTGACCACTACTCTCTGGATGCAATCATTTGGTCAATTCACTGTCCTCTGAACAGTCAACCCATCAAATCCTTATCTCTGCAATTTAGAGAGAAGGATGTTGTGGGAGACTGTGCCAAAGACTTTTTAGAAGTCCAGGAAGGTGACATCCATAGCTCTTATCATAGAATGGTTTAGAATGGTTTAGGATGGAAAGGACCTCAAAGATCATCCAGTTCCAACCCCCCAACACAGGCAGGGACACCTCCCACTAGATCAGGACGCTCAAGATCTCATCCAGCCTGGCCTTGAACACCTCCAGGGAGGGAGCAGCCATAACCTCCCTGGGCAACCTGTTCCAGTGTCTCACTACCCTCACTGGAAAGAACTTCCTCCTAACATCCCGTTTAAATCTCCCCTCTGCCAGTTTAAACCCATTCCCTCTCGTCCTGTCATTACAAGACCTTGTGAATAGTCCCTCCCCAGCCCTCCTGTAGGCCCCCTTCAGATACTGGTAGGCTGCTATAAGGTCTCCTCGAAGCCTTCTCTTCTCCAGGCTGAAAAGCCCCAACTCTCTCAGCCTGTCCTCATAGCAGAGGTGCTCCAGCCCTCTGATCATCTTCGTGGCCCTCCTCTGGACTTGCTCCAACAGTTCCATGTCCTTTTTGTGCTGGGGGCTCCAGAACTGCACACAGTACTCCAGGTGGGGTCTGACAAGAGCAGAGTAAAGGGGGAGAGTCCCCTCCCTTGCCCTGCTGGCCATGCTGCTCTTAATGCAGCCCAGCACACAGTTGCTGTCTGAGCCGTGTGTGCAAACTGTTGGCTCATGTTGAGCTTTTCATCTACCCAGATCCCCAGGTCCTTTTCCTCAGGGCTGCTCTCCAGCCACTCACCACCCAGCCTGGAGCTGTGCTTGGGATTGTGCCGACCCAGGTGCAGGACCTTACACTTGGCCTTGTTGAATTTCATGAGGTTAGCCTGGGCCCACCTCTCCAGCCTGTCCAGGTCCCTCTGGATGGATCCCTGCCCTCTAGCAAGTTGACTGTGCCACACGGCTTGGTGCTCTTACCTTGTCCACTGATGTGGTTACTCTATCATATCCTTCCTAGATAATGATTGCTATAGTTGACCTTCCACAGTGTATAGGGCTGAAGTCCCACTGGACTTGACCTTATTAGTGGTCTTCCCATACCTGAAGGGGGCCTACAAGAAAGCTGGGGCTAGTAACAGTAGGTCAAAAGAGAATGGCTTTGAGCTGGAAGAGAGTAGATTTAGTCAGGATTGGGAGGAAATTCTTTACAGTGCGGGTGGTGAGATACTGGAACAGGTTTCCCAGGGAGGTTGTAGATGTCCCGTACCTGGAGGGGAGCCAGGTTGGATGAGATCTTGAGCTGAGACCTTGAGCAACCTTAACTAGGTGATCTTTAAGGTCCCTTCCAACCCAAACCATGTTATCATTCTATGACTCATGCTGTATAAACAGGTGGCAATAACCAGGTCCCCTCTACAATATCAGGATAGCACAGTAACTCACTAGGAGATATAAATGGATATGAGCAGTGCAAATTTAAAATTAGAAAATGAGGAAAATTATGATATTATTAGCAGCAGCTACAGCACATCAGATGACTTTACAGGTGAGTTTCAAGGATAATTTTGCTTTGGAAGGAGATAATGACGTGATCTTGCCAATGCTGTTAGTTTACAAATTGCTAAATATTAAGCAGGGCACTCTTATTACACATAAATGGAGAAAAAGGGAAAAGCTGTTGTGACTTTGTTAGGAAAATGAAGCATATATTATTGTCCAAGTCAGTCTGCAGACAGAGATGAGGAGCAGACCACTGACAGGTAGGAAGTCTTGAAACTGAAATATGTAGCTTTTGTATAGTACAACAGAAACACAACAGAGGGCTGAAAACAATTAGTGGTAGCATCTTCTCTGGCAGGAGGTATTGCTCAGGACTTAGAGAAAGGTAACCCCATGTTACATGAACTACCTCGAGTCTGTGAATCTGCAGCGCTTAAAGGTGGAACTCAGGAGTCATAAGTCATATGGTGGGGCTGGGGGTCAGACTTGAACCCGCAGCAGAAGCATCCTGCTGCTGAGCTCAGGCAGGAAGAGGCCAAGCACTTCTAGTCTGAATATAGAGGATGCAAGTCTCAGCTTATCCCCAGGGGAGGAGAGATGGAGAACAGGAGGAGAGCAAGACTGGAGATGTTAGGATGACATGGAGAGTAGAATCTCATGGATGCAAGCATCTGCTCTGAGATGGAGGCAGAGTATGGAGTGGGGGAACAATCATATGGAAAATGAGACTAACACACACAGAGAAATTCAGCCAGAATTGGAGACATCAAGGTGAAGGCAAACATGAAGGAGGAAACACTAGTCAGATGCATGGGGAGGAAACTACTAGTTCAGACTTAGAGGTGATCCACAGGAGCAGCTGGGTGAAATTTATATCTTTGTGATACAGAAGAAGTCACATGAATTAATAATAGTGCTTTAATTTTAAAACATAGAGAATGGAAGCCAGGCTATTCTCTGAGGTACATGGTAGGAAGATCAGAGATAATCATCATAAATTGGAGAGTGAAGTTTAGACTCACAAGGAGAAACTTCCACAGCAAGGACAGTCAAGCAGTGGCACAGGCTGCCCAGAGGCTGTAGTCTCTGCCTTTGGCATTTGCAGGACTCAAATGGAAGGAGCCCTGAGCAACCAGGCCTGACCACAGACAGTGTCTGAACATGACTTTGGGAAGGAAATGGTTCCTGCTCTTTTATTAACCAACCGCTTAATTGCACAGAATTAAAAGTAAACAGAGGATGGCATGAGAAAACTATTAAATCAACTTGCCATGGGCATGGGACAATGGGTGATTGAGTGAGAAACAATCTCCTCCAGCCTAGGGAGTCAGAAGCTCACTCTAAGGTCACATTTTCTCTTCAAAAACTCTCTGTGATTCCCACTTGCTATCTCATACAACTCATTTCATAACTAATTATTCAGGATATCATCATCTTATCTCTTGCTCTGTTACCTCAAATGCCAAGTTTTCAGACCAATCCAAAGTTTCCAGTCCTTCTAGATGCTGATTAATTATCAGCACAACAACCCCCCAACACACACCTCTGCTTCTCCCTCACATTAAAATCCAGAAAGCTACAAACAAGCCCCAAAGAATGTTTATGAAGTTTGTGAAAACAAGTGTGCAAAGGAGAGAAATGACAGGAAGGCAATTTTAATCCAGCCTTCTAGTGCACACACAGTGACACTTAGACTGAAGCCACCATAACCTGTGGAGAACTTAACAATTACAGCAGCCTCAAGATATTTCATAGTCATAGTCACTTATTTATGTTGTCTTAAACCCTGTATCCTGGTGGGCTAAGGGCTCCACCAGGTGGGATCTCCTGCCACTGAAGAGCAAAGCTATGTTAGCATAGCAGAGTTATGCTCAAGTCCTGAAATATGAGCTCCCCATAAAACTCTCTGATGAGCTGGCAGGCGAGTAAATGGATTGGTCTCTTTGCTCTGCATTGGTTTCACCACAAACTGGTGAATTAGTCTCACGAAACATTTCAGTTTTCACTAGTCTTTGGTTTCTAACAAAATGATCTTTGCTGGAAGATTTTGGTTCAGTCATAGCTCTGAAGACCCAAGTGCACAAATACAATAGGAGCTGACCCTCTCCAGAAAGCGCCATACCCCATTAATGGATTTTACCACCTCCCTTGGTGGTTTGGTGACCTTCATTCTCTTAGATCTAATCAAGGAGGAGGATGAGATCTGAGAAAATTGAGGCTCGTTCCATTGGTGTGCTGAAGACCAGGAGTAGCAGGATGGATTTGAGCCAGTATCCTACGGGAAATTAGCACAGGGCACAGGGTGCTGGGGTGTTATGTTTACTGTGACGAGTGCTGCTTGGTAGGTGGCCCACTGCGTGCTCAACAAGCTGTAACTCCTTCAAAGCTCCCTTGTGCAACCACATTGTTTGCCCAAGCAATTTTCTGGATTTCATTTTTGACAGGGAAAGAGAAACATGTTTCAACAGAACTAAATCCCCTTTTCTCACAATGCCATCCTTGCAGCCCTGCTTTTAAAATCATGTTATCACTGACACAAATGTGATTTTCCCCCTCATAACAGCACTCTAAAACAAACAAACAAAAATCCTTAATACACCATTAGTCATCAGTGAAATTCCTGATGACAATGCAATACTTTACACATACTGTCTGTGGTGCTACCCTGTGAGGACTGGTCTAACAAGTGTTTCAGTTCCATGGCAGTGCAATGTTCTTCCTCTGACAGGACAGCCAGAGCCCAGGTACAGGTTGTCCTCCTAATGGGACCACCTACTACCTCCAGTCTGCATCACTTGGGAGCCACCAAAAGTCAGTTCCAGGGTGAATATTCATTTGCTTTTTTACGAGCAAGAGACCTTATAGTAGCCTTCCAGTATCTGAAGGGGCCCTACAGGAGGGCTGGGGAGGGACTATTCACAAAGTCTTGTAATGACAGGACAAGGGGTAATGGGTTTAAACTGGCAGAGGGGAGATTTAAACGGGATGTTAGAAGGAAGTTCTTCACAGTGAGGGTGGCGAGACACTGGTGCGGGTTGCCCAGGGAGGCCATGGCTGCTCCCTCCCTGGAGGTGTTCAAGGCCAGGCTGGATGAGGTCTTGAGCATCCTGATCTAGCGGGAGGTGTCCCTGCCTATGGCAGAGGGTTGGAACTGGATGATCTTTGAGGTCCTTTCCAACCTAAACCATTCTATGAACTCATGGATTTTGATACATCTGTTCCATAACCATAGTGTTCAATTTACCTTGTTCATGAGTATGTGTGGGGCATGCCCTCTGTGGGACCACCCACTCTCTCCAGTCAGCATCGCTTGGGAGCCACTGAAGGCCAGTCCCAGGCTGAATCTTCAGTCGCCTTTTCATGAACTCATGGATTTTGATAAATCTGTTCCACAAGCATAGTATTTTGGTTTGCCTTGTTCATATGGGACAGTACTAATCACAGTTGATATGAAACTGAGTGCACATGCTGTGTACAGTGGCCAGTATCCCTATTTGCTTACCAGTCCTAAACCAGCTGCAGGAACACCAGATTTAGATTTTAATTCTCAAGGCTGTTTGGCAAGAACACAGGAGATGCATTAGGGAGAGGCCAGTATTTACATCCGGCAACCAAAGCATGATTTACAAAACAAAACACCCAAAGCACTCAGCTGGCCAGTCTGCAGCTCAGAATTGTACTTTATTGATAAACATCATCAATATTTATTTCAGTATTTTATGAAAGGCATACCAGGTTTTATCAAAACAAAACACCTAAGGTCAATAGGCTAAGAAAACAGAGTAAACACAGTTATAATCATAGAATGGTTTGGGTTGGAAGAGCCCTTAAAGATTATCCAGCTCCACCCCCTGTGCCATAAGCAGGGACACCTTGCACCAGACCAAGTTGTTCGAGGCCCTGTCCAACCTGTGCCTGAACACATCCAGGGAGGGGGCACCCACAGTCTCCTTGGGCAACCTGCTGTAGTGTCTCACCATCCTCACTAATTCTGTATGTGATAGCAGAGCTATCAGTGAACTAATCATAACGATGGTAGGCTGCACTCCTCAGCTTGGTTTTCATTTGCAACTCATTCATTTTAATTTATAAAAGCATCCAAATTTATTGTGAATGTTTTCTGCAAGCTTGAGATACCCAGTGGCATCTGAAAGAGACCAGATTAAATTCTGGTGAAAGATCTGTGCAATTAACCGAGCACCATGAAGTTAAGGGCAAAGAGTGTTTTCAAAAGACTATTTAAAGAATCTAAGTTCTATCTTCCATGCATATTATATGAAAGCTTTTTCTGTTTTGTTAGTATTTTTGTATGAATCACATTAATCATCCATAAACACAAATCTGTACTCATATAGGTCTGAATATTCTATGCCGTGATGCTACATTTAGAATGTTCCTAATGCTTTGGCCTTTGCTACTACTAGCTCCAGTGATTTTAAGAAAATTAGGATTTAACAATGCAAAATTTTTTTTTCAGTTATATGGGACTGTAGAATTTCATCATCACCATTATCCATGAGATGGATTCTTTACCTTATGTGAAGCTACTGAAAACTTTGGTTACTAAATTAGGCTGAAATTGTCAGCTCTGTGTAAAAAGTTAGGCTTCTAATTCTGTATTAGGCATCTACACTATAGTGGCCTTTTCAAAGACATGTTGCTCATTTACACTTCAAGAGACTTTCACTATTAGCACCAGAACCGTATTAACAGTTCAGGAGACAAGTGGAATTTTAAACCATATTGAGACAATTGGCTTCAAGCAGTTGCATTTCAGAAGTATTTGTTTTTAAATGCAGAGCCTGTTTTCCCATATAAAAGTAGCATTTTGAAAACACCTGTTTTTAGATACTGAAGTTTAAGCATTTGCATGTTTACATTCACCTAAGGTTTGCACAAATATGTGAAAATGTGGGGTTTTTAAAAATTCCTCCTGCTGTAGAAATATTAAAGAACTGACAAATTCAGGGAAGAAAATCCCTCAAGTTTGCCATTAGCAAGAGTCAGTGATTTACAAATCATTATCTTGACATCCACAACATACCCATTTGCCAGTTAAATCGAATGCTAATGTGACAGGTGACTTCTAATCTCCACATCTTCCTTACTGTATTTTTTAAAAATAACAGCAGCAATGGGAAACCAGCATTGATACATGAAGATTTAGAACTTTAATTCACCACTTAATCATCTATGGGAATTATTAATCACAAAACATCAAAACTAATTTCAATGAAAAACATCTCCAGTCTCAAAAATTCATGTAGACCTTGCTCAGAGAATGGGAAGAATGCTTCATTACTTTTGATTTTACCAATAAGTCATCTGCAATGCATCAGCATCTCCAAGACAATGCTTTGGGAAGAGATGTTGCTTTTTGAGGGTCCATATGCTATTATGGAGCACTTGAAATGTTTATTATCTCAGATGTTCAGGACCATAAACCTTCAGCCCTCCTTGCTTCTGCAGGAATCACTACAGCTCTTGCATCCATGGTGCTTATTGATAAAGTATTTAAAATACATAACCCTAATTAAATGTAATAATTGGTTGGATTTTTGTGATCTCCCTGCATGCTGACCCCTACAATATTACCCAGCCCTTGAGGGAACTCAACGAGACAACATAGTGCTACTCTTAGTACACAAATAGTCATGAAGCATCAGGAAGTGATTTCCATCCATGCCCTGCCAGCAGTGGAAACGGCAGTTGGACCATGGTTTAATGACATAATCTCCATGAGCAGATGCTAAGTGCTCCTCAGTTAGAAACCACCAAACAGAGCAAGTCAGATCAGGGATGGCTTGAATAGAAAACCACCCTGAATACACATAACTCTAGGAGCTGCTATACCCGTTGCACGTAAGTGGAAGAGCAGGTGACCAGCTTATCCAGCCTTCTGGCCAGTCTTCTAATTATGCAAGGAATGCTTTGTAAGACAGACTTTTAATGTGCACTTCCTGTAGGTGGCTGCAACACCAGTCTACAGCAGAGTAAGTGGCAGTTAGGTTGGGTTCTTCCAGGAAAGATTTGTGGCAGCTCTGAAACATGCTTTCTTGAAGGGAAACATCAAAGTGGGACTGGGTCACTCAAGACTGTGGAGAATGACCCTGTATGTCCATAAGCCTAAGGTTTCTCTTTTGGGGGGACACCTGACAGTCATGTTTTCACATTTTCCTTCTCAGTTTCTAAATTTGAAGTTGTCATTTGTGCGGTTAGACAATCATGAGCTGTAACTGTGTGTATTATTTATGGAAGCCTTCCCTTGGAATAAAGAACTGTGTCTTCTAATGTGTGTAGATGTATTTGGCATATGGCACAAATGGCAGAGGATAACAGTTTGGAGGCATGCAAGCTCAGACTGCCTCTATGAGGCTGCACTACCTGCTTTTTAATTCCTTTTTCTTTTTTTCTTTTTCCTTCCAGACTGGTAGGCTGGTCACTGCTTTCAGAAGATTTCAAGGCTCTGGGACTTTTTTTCACCTGCATCCCAAAAAAGAGGAAGGCAGGTAAGAATGCAAGGAGGCCTGCATGGATGAATGGGGAGCTCCTGGACATGCTTAGATGTAAGAAAAAAGCCTACAGCGAGTGGAAGCAAGGACGGGTAACCTGGGACAAATACAGAGACATTGTTCGTGCAAGCAGGGATCAGGTTAGGAAGGCTAAAGCACAGCTGGAGTTGAATCTGGCTAGGGACATTTAGGGGAACAAGAAGAATTTCTTAAGGTGTATCAGTGAGAAAAGGAGGACTAGGGAGAATGTGGGACCCTTCCAGAAGGGAAATGGAGAGCTGGCGACAGGGGACATGGATAAGGCTGAGGTGCTCAATGACTTCTTTGCCTCAGTCTTCAGCAGCAAATGCTCCAGCCACAATGTCCAAATTCCAGAGAGCAAAAGTAAGGACGGGGGGAGGGAAGACCTGCACACTGTAACTGAAGATCATGTTCATGAGCACCTAAGAAATCTGAACGTGCACAAGTCCATGGGGCCTGATGAGATCCACCCATGGGTTCTGAGGGAACTGGCAGATGAAGTTGCCAAGCCGTTGTCCATTGCATTTGTAAGGTCATGGCAGACTGGTGAAGTTCTGCTGATTGGAAAAGGGCAAGCATAACACCTATCTTCAAGAAGGAAAAAAAGGATGATCCTGGGAACTACAGACCAGTCAGCCTCACCTCTGTGCCTGGCAAGATCATGGAGCAGATCCTCCTCAAGGCTCTGCTAAGGCA
>VWZI01002463.1:673912-717150 GCA_013396835.1 Psilopogon haemacephalus | reverse complement strand
CCCCCCCCCAAAAAAAAAAAAAAAAAAAAAAAAAAAAAAAAAAAGGGTATTATTTTGCATACAATTCCATAATGAAGAAAGGACAGTGTAGGAACTATTGTCACTTTTTGTCTCATTTCTCATCTGATAATTTTTTTTCTTATATACAATATATAGGAAAAAGAATGTGATATATCTGTGGCATGTATTTCTTGATCTTACCCTGCAATCCCTCTCCCTAATGCTGTGCAATTCAAAGAAGGTTACCAGAATTTTATAATAAAAGGAAAAAAAACCAAACCCACAAAAAAACAGTGACTGACAACATAGCCTATACATGTCAAAATCAGATCCAGAGAATGNAAAAAGAATGGCCAGCCTTGCTGCCTTCCATACCCTTAGCCAGTGCAGTCCTGCTGAAAGCAGTGTTTCTCATGATTCACTGGCAATTCTCAGCAACTGCTGTACAAAATTTGTTGCCCAAGATAGAATACACTGTGATTAGCAAACACAGAGATATCTTCTTGGTATTTACTTCCTAACAGGTCTTAACCTGCTACTTGTTCTGTTAGATCTCTGTGTAGTATCATGTGTCTCCACTGAACTCCAAGCAAACTCAACAAGTAATCTGTAGGGTATCTTTTACAGAACAGATGTTGCCTTTTCCAAAGGTATTTCTACTTATGTAACATTCTTAGGAAAAAACGTTGCATGCCTTTCAGAAGCTTTTTTTAAAAAGAGGAAGAAAAGGGAATACTAAATGTTGGGTTTGTTCAATCCTTTGACTCCAAAGAAGTTTTTTATATTGAAGAATACTTTCACTAGAGAGGCATGAGGATTAAAAGACAAAAGAGCTTCAGGTATTTTCAGTGCAAAAATCTTAAACATTGATTTTTGTCTCTGAAATATAGCTCAGTAATTTAGCAAACATTGCCTGTTGCTGTGTGCCAGCTGTCTTCCTTGAGAGGAAAGATGCAGAGGAGACTGACATGACGTAGCATTAGAATAATCAGCTTCTAGAAACACAAACAAATGAGCATGCATGAAAGGATGGAACTAGAGCTGCATGCTGTTAGCACATCTCATGAGAGCTGATTAAAGCATCCATCTCAATAAAGCAATATTTAGTGAAATAGAGTGAAGTAACAATCACAGCTCAAAGCATTTGATGTGTTAAGACGTGATGACAATGAAATCCTGAACATTTGTTAGATTTTTAGGCATCCATGGATATTGAGTCAGTAAACAATATAAGATACCAATAAACTATTTGGAGATCTTCAGGATTTTTTCCCTAACTTAAAATCAGCAACAGAAAATATGAAAATGATTCTGGGTGAACAGATGAAACTGCTTTGTAGATCAGATTATTAATATATTCTATTCCAGTTGATTCACATATATGCATAAGTTGTTTCTGGAGAAGCACTCATTAATACAATTATATCAACCTAGCAAAGTCTCATAGATGGAAATTTCAAATGTAGGCTTATACAGCAAATTAAACACACACAGAGAGGCACGACTTTTTATTAAACAATAAAAGCCTGGAATGACAGCACCCCTTAAGACTCCCAAACACTAGAAATCTGCATTAATTTTGTCTTTTGGGGAAATGCTTCTTTTATACGTATCTAATGTGTTAGTAAATAACGGCAAAGCTACTTCTCCGTGCTACAGAACCCACCGTGCATTTTCTCTCCTGGATTATACAACCTGCAGAACACAGATCAAGGACACGACTGATGATCCTTCTGTAATTAAAGCTTTCTAATGCTGCCAACGCGAGTCCCATACAAAGAGCTAGGTAGAAAGTGCTTTGCCCTTTTCCCGAGCCCTTACAATCTCTTATGCAGGCAGCAATCACAAGCCATTAGAGAGAAAGAATGCATGTAATTTATTTGTGCTTCTGTGAAGAAAGTGGAAATTATTACTCTGTTCATTTCAAAATTGGTGATGTCTGTAAACAATCCTCCTTTTATACCTGACATTTTCTTACACAATTTCTCCCGCAGGGATTCATCAACCTGTGACTCTGGGGTTTAGCCTAAATCTTAACTCACTTAAAAATGGTTAAGAGGCAGACAATTTTGGACATTTTTAAACATAGACGAAAGAAAGTTTATTTCTGCCTTACCACATCCTACCATTAAAAGTGGAAACAAGATTTCAGAGATCTCGATATTTAAAAGATGAAGCTTGCGTTTGTTTGCAAGGTAGCTGACTTGCGTAGTTCAATTGTAACAGGCAGCAGCAAAGTTACTGCAAAATGAACAATCCTTGAATACAGATTTCACAGAATATTAATTTCAGTAATCATTATTTGGAAGCTTGCATGTAAAGAGACTAATGTATTATACATCTCACGTTGTGCTGTGAGAGGTTAGAGGACTTTGAAGCCTTACAAGACAGAAGCCATATAATGTGCATACTGCATAATCAAGAGGGAACACAAAGACTGAATTTCCTAAGACACGCAAACTTAACTTCAACCCAAGGAAATGTGGGGAAGGGAAATGTGGACAGTTTAGACTGTAAACACACTCAGGGCAAACAAACCATATCTGGATTATTTCATCTTCTAGGAAAAAAAAACCCACAAAAGTATCTGCCAATATAATACTGTAGCTCACAGTACATTAGCATGTACTGAAGTTTTTTGCTCTTACAGACAAAAGTAACTGAAGAGATAACAACACCTGCTGTTGCTTTTATCTATAAATACAGATTGCTCTCAGGCAACTTTTAAGTTTCTTTTTAAGAAACCAAATATCCCAACCCCACCGAAAGAAAATTAAAGAAACAAAACAAAGCAAACTGAACCGAAAACCCCCACCAGAACATAACCCTAACCCAAACAATCCATTACTCACCCCTTTCTGGCATCCTCCTTTGTTGATGTATTTTCAACAGACACTTTGTGGAAGTCACTACCCTCAGTTTTTCAGCTCAAGCTGAATTCTGTCAATGTCAGCAGTGAAAAAGAAAAGTCACCTCTTCACCTGTGTAAGCGAAGTTGTGTGTGTAAGAAAACCCACTCTCGTTCTTTTATATTCCATGCTGTGGAGGGATGTGTGTGCTGAAGAACAACTACTAATTTTGAATGAAAAGTTATGAGGGACTTAACACAGAAAGAGATAGGAAAAAAAAAAAAAAAACCACCTAAGTTCAGATAAATGAAGACTGAAGATTTCATCTATCAATTTTTTTTTAGTTACAAGGATGAACTTAAGAATTATTAACACTGCACATGACCATCTTAAACATACAGCTGAGAGACTGGTCCAAGTAGCACAAGATCAAGCTCCTTTAACTTTAGTATGGAAATTATGAAAGTAACCAGAGGCTTCAGGTACTTCAGGTTTTAAATTTTACAAACATCACCACAGAAGAAGTAACTAATCAGAAAGACTTCCATCTCTGTATGATCCAAATAATGCATATGTAATAGTGTTTGTGGAAACACCAAGACAGAGATACAGGGAATAAGCCAGGATGTTCTACCTAGCCTCAAGCTGCTGCTCCAGAAGTATGCAGTCATGTCTGCCAGTTCCATGCACATGTCAAAGGGTATGGCAGAAGATTTGAAGCTGTGTTGAATCCCTATGTGTTAACATCCAAATGTAACCTAAAGATATGCAATCTGATTTATGACTAACTTCTGAAATCACAACCCAATTTAACCATTCATACAAGCTCCTGAACACCAGCAAGTCATCCATGATATGAAAGGCTGTGTGGTCATCACAAGTGTAAACATGGCAGGGTATGAACTGTTTGTAGCACTGTAAATACATGTATTGATTACCAGCAGTAGCACATACTCCAAGTGAACCAAATCATACATGGGTATTGTAACCAGATGCATCACCTTCTTCTGATACTGGACTCTCGTTCTTTCATCAGCCTCTCTTAAATGTTAGTGCTATAAACACTCCTATTTTCCTTTGTTTTCCCTCCCAGAAGGTGGTGATCCACCGAATTCCTATGGTGTAATTCCGAATTACACCATAGCAAGGTGTAATTTTTTTTTTTTAAGGAAATGGTTGAAAGAAGAGTGTTTCAAATCACACCTTTCTCCTCTACATCACAATCCAACAACTTACTTAAAAGCTAATTCTAGAAATGTGTATCACCAAGAGCACAGGCTCCATCAAACTATTTTTCACGTGAATGCATCCTCAAAGATTCTATTCATAGAATCACAGAATGCACTGGGTTGGAAGGAACCTCTAAGAGGTCATCTAGTCCAACCTCCCTGCAGTAAGCAAGGGCATCCCCAACTAGATCAGATTGTTCAGAAACCCATTAAGCTTGACCTTGTATTTCTCCAGGGGTAATGCCTTCACCATCTCCCCACCAGTGTTCCACCATCCTCACAGTAAAGAACTTAAGCAATGAAGCACATTCAAACACACCCTTCTCTCCATGGCTCAGGGCAGTTAGCTAAATACAGGAAATTTCAGGTACTTTTTAGGTTTAAAAGGCTGACCACTCAGGCTCCACAAAGGATACAGTACCTACCTTTAAAGAACATACTTTATTTAATAGAAGTTTTTTGCTCCAATATACAAAATAAGGGACTGTAGTCCCAACTGACATTTACACAGCAAATAATTTCCACCATTTACAACAACTGACAACTTTCCCACACTCCCCACTCTATTACAGCCAAGAAAAAAATCCTATTTTATATACCTATCAGTTATATTTTGTACTTCCCTGCCTCCTTTTTAAGTTGTAATTTCTGATATCATTTAATTAAGAATTTACACTTATTTCAGCTGCACTAAAAGAAAAAATAAATATATAACCTGGAATACTATCTGAAAAATTCTATACAAATAAAAGTTGGTATCTTACAAAAATACACAGCAGGAGTATAACCAGTGAAATGACAAAAATGTTTCTAATTTTATTAGGGTATAAAATATTTAGCAACTAGCCTCAGCTATTAACTACATCAAAAAGAAAAGAAAAAAAAAAAAACAAAAAGATCAAATAGTTTCAATTAGCAAAAAGTTATGTGACAGTTCTTTTACAATACTGTACCTTTAGTATGCAAAGGACTTCATCCTTCCAACATGCACCATTATCCAACTGATTAATCTCTTAACCTTTTTCCCACTGAAAGCTGAAAAAAGGTTTTTAAAGTGTTTGAATTCTGCAAGAAAAATCCAATCATATTTTCTGCATTTCCCACAATATTTATGTTTTTCTTTACAATGCTGGTAGTTTAAACATTATAGATAATTTTCTATAAAAGAATTCTAGCCAAATTAAGGCTTAAGAAACTTTGCATTTTACAAAAACAATTTGTTACAATATGACAGTTGGTAAATAGCCCAATTTATTTAGTGACCTTGTTAAAGATTTGTTCAACTGAGTGAATAGGTGAAGTCATTTCCTGAGCTAAAAGATACAGGTAAGTAAATAGTTATAGCAGCAGACAGGAGACATTCTTTTTAAAAGTTGTAACAGTATCAAGAAAATAACATTAGAAAATTACAATAAGGTAAAAACCACTAGCTGAAGAGGGAGTGACATGGACATCCAAGACCTGATAACCATAATCTGGAATGCACATCCCCATGACCTTCCAGAAATTACATTCAGCTACTGTCAGACTATGTACTGGTAAATGGAAGAATGTCAAATCACAACAGTTCTCATTTCTTACAGAACAGGTGTTTTGTCAGGATTTAATTCTTAATCCCATTTCATAAACCTAAAGCAAGGTAAACTGTCTGGTTTCAGAAATTTTCACGGTACACAACTTAAGTATTATTACTCTTACAGGAATGTCGTATCCTTCAGTCTCCTGGAATCCCAAGCCTATTTCTCCTTATTACTAAGATACAATTTAAACCTTGAGTGGTTTTTGAGATAATCATTGGGAGTGGAAGTGGATCCATTTTTATGTTCTTCAAAATGGTTTATTTTTATCCAAATCGTTCTAATTTGCTTTGAGTATGAACCATTAACAAATTATTAAAGAACTACAGACCAGTATGCCATTACTGCATCATCATTTCCATATCATATGCATTCTTAGTCTTATATGTAATATTTTGGTCACTTTTTTCCCCTCACTCATTAATGGAAAGAGGATATTCTAATCTAATTCAATATAGTACCTCACTTAGATACCAGTTCCTCCAGAAGGAAATCTCTCCTCTGTATTATTAATTTTTTACAGATATGGTAAGCATTGTTTTTAGAATTTATATTGGTTCTTCTTTACCATTTAGACCTATTTTGTTTTCTTTCAAATTAATATATAAAATTTCCAATACTTGTTAGAATAAAGGACAATACACAAGTTACAATAAATTATAAATAAAAATAAACTATTACAAACCAAATCTTTCCCCATACGGAGATTAAAAGCCATAATCTTGACTGATTGTTCCCGATCATACATTATAAATAATGTAAGCTTCTTCAGAGAAGCAAAACATACTTGCCTCCCTGACACCAGTTTATTCAGTTAAACTACTACCATCAAGAAGGCAATTGTGTTGAGCCCAGATCTTCTTGCTAACATGTTAACCCTCCCAATCTCGTTCTTTTAAACTCAAGCACAGGAAACTAAGTCCACAAAGAGTCCTTTACCTTTTATACAGAAAAGGTATAATCTGTATAAAATATAGATTTCTAATGCTCCTGTTGCACCAATCTGACAGTGCAGTTAGAACCTGGCTGAAATTCCACTGAAGTCCACAAAAGGCTCTCCAGTACTTGAATGGGCTTTGAATGAGGACCACAGAGATAGCATTACCTAACTGAAAGCTCCTGCAAGAATGGCTGGTATCTCTCTTTTTGCTTATGGAATGGAGATGTGTAGTCAGCATGAAACCTGAGCAAATAAAATTAAAATGATACAAAGGTTTTAAGAATCTCAAACTCTTTACTTAGTTGTGTGCAAACTGTGCTACTGCCCCAGGAGATCCCTGCTTTCCTTTTGTTCGGTGCTTGTACCAGTCCAAGACAGAGAAGATGTGGGGCATAAAATTCTCTCTTCACTAACAGTTCTTCCTCAATCCCGAGACTGATAGAAGAGGATGTAACCAGATTCAGAGTTCTTTGAGATGTCTGACGTCAACCCGTAGAATTCTTCAATAGCTTGTGCATCAATTTTCTGTATGTAAAACCCCAAAATTTTAAAGTAAGCAAACCTTGCATATACATGACATTAAATTTCACTCTAAAATCTGTGGCAAAAATAACTCTCACATAATTACATACAGTAATAAAATCCAGATGATTATCAAGCATCTTATGTTTCCCCTCTGTCATGAACTGCACAGAGGGTGGTGGCTATAGATACGAATTTTAAGTACTGCATGAACCTATTGCTAATGAGTGCAATCTTACGTGCATTGCTTGCTCAAATTTCACACAAAGTTTTAAAGACAATGACATATCATTGAGACTTGAAGAATTTCTGTACAAATGTTAATTTCTATATCTAAGCAATGTAAGCCAATCACGTGCAGAGAAGAACAGAGAAGGCAGAGAATGAAGGCTAACATTTTCTGGTTTTCATAAAGAATGCTCAACCCTATAACCAAGATTTTTTGGGGGAAATGCAAGCTTTCAACTGAGAAGGTGGAAAGAGTATTATCTGATATCAATTATCATAATTTTTGGCTACAAAATAAAGACAAACTGAAAGCAAGCCCTCTTGCCATACTTTAAATCAAATGCAATTAAGTTACAAAGGAAGGAAAAAAAAGATAGAAAGATGAAAATTCCTTTACTTAGGCAGATTTTACTTCATCTGATTTCCATTATTCTGAATAAAACTTCTTTTAGGAGTGAGTGAGCCATTCCAGCTTGATGAACCACACGCCCAAAAGTAAATAAGATGCTTTAGATTTATAAACAAAAAAGATTCCTTCCTTCCTTCCTTCCTCTTTAGCAGGGTTAAGAGAAAAAAGAAATGCATTACTGCCAGGTGTTACTACTTTGGAACTGGAGAGATTGCCCCTGATGTTTGTGAAATTATGAGATCTACTAAAGCCTTCTGTTTCCCTTGGAGGAAAGTGAACTTTTGACCCTATTGAGACATCTCAATTTACAGTGTATCTTGCTAGACACAGAGATAATTCTTTTCTTTTCCTAACGGCTCTGTATATTTCCATGTTTGTCATTTCCTGTGTGAAAAAACATCCAGACTGTGGCTTGGAGATACAAACTCTTCAATACCTTTGACTCCTCCTGCCAATGAACAATTTAAGTCCAGTATCAGTCTCACTCGTTTTCCCTTTTTAATTATGCAATTCTTGCATACTGGTAAGAAAAGGGTAAACTACTCATTTTATGCATTTAATAAATTCAAATAATGTCAGGAAAAAGACTTGGACAGCACAACTGTACTTCTGCTCATGCATAAGCACAGGCAAGGGGGAAAAAAGGAAGATGACAGAATAAGCAAAAAACCCTGAGATGACAGAATATACAGACATCAGCAGTTTCTGCTCTTCCTCTCCATAAAGAATAAAAGATTACTGATGGAACAAAGATGACAAAGTCAAAACCAGAGATGAAAGCTTGTTTCAGGGATTAGCTTTTAAATTTTAGGGTGAAATTTCAAAAGCCTTAAGTTTTGATATTTGTTACACCTGTGTCTATCTAGCATACTAGATACAACAGCTTGCTAGACTGATTCATTCTATTAAATCATACACTCCTACAAAATACGAACAAATGGCTTGCTCCAAAAAAGCGCCTTCAGGAAGAACTGCAGTAAAGCCAATTTATCTGTTACCTTCTTTTGTCAAGTCCTCTGGCCACAGCAATAGCCTATGACACAAAGTTGAAACACGCTTGCCATATCCAAACCAAAGAAGCTTCTTTCCAGAATTACAAAAACTAAAAAGCAACTCAAAGCATTGCACAGTCAGATCATAAGGCACAGCTCTGCACTCATTTATTGCTCATTTAGACTGGGGTTGAACTTTTTTCATTAGCATACCAGTCCTTGCACTTTAAGTAATCAAATAGGCTGTGTATGCGCAGAGCAGTGTAATCCCAAGGAGGGAATCTGTTAAGGACCCTTTTGCTGCTGTTGAGGAGTTTGAGAAGTTTGCTCAACTAATCAAGCAAAGGCAAGAGGATCCAAGAGAGGGTACATCTGTTGGTGTGAAGGCTAGTACCTATGTGGGTAAAAGGAATGAAAAGGCTATTGCTAAGAGAAAATGTACTCAGGAAACAGATGATAGTGATGATGAAGAGAGCCCAATTACCAAGGAAGGAGATAAGGCATATTAGGCAAGACTATGCCTGGAAAGAACGAGAACCGTTGGTGAGTTGGTTAAACAGATGTTGGGATGGAAGTACGGTAACTGTAGAAATAAACCCTTGGTTGGTGAGGCAGCTGAGTTTTTTCAAGAGATAATAGCACAGATAAGCATTTAGGACATCTCAAGGGCAATTCTAACCTCTGGTCATGTGTATTGACAGCTGTGGTACTACAGTACCCCAAGAGCGATGATTTACCCTGGAGACCTTCACACTGGAATATGGTTGAACAGCGGGTTCAGTGCTTGCAAGAGATGGCCATAAGAGAGCTAATCTATGGAGATTATGCAACAGAGGACCCTGATGAGGTACCTTTGAGCAATGCTCTCCTAAAGAAGCATATTCACTTTGCTCCCTCTAATTATGCTCATACATTGGCATGTAAAATGGTGAGGAAAGATGATGGAAGAACTCCTCTAACCATTGCTGATCAGATGAGGCAGATGGAGTACAGCTTCACATTCAATGCCATGGTGTCAACTATAAATACTATGGTTGAAGAGATAAAGGATGGCATGAAACAACTCAAGGAGGAATTTAAAACCTCCATATCCCAGTTGGTGAAGGACAATGACCTTTCCCCTTCACTGTAGAGAGGCATGCCAGATTCCACAGGGGCAGCAGCTTACTCTCCCTTTATTACAGACAGAGCTACTTTTTAATAGGATAACATGGACAGAGCATTAACATAATCCATGACATACAACCTTGTTTTTCTAACAGACTCTTCCCCTCCATGCTTTGTTTTTTTCCCCTGGGGCCACCTGGCTCATTATCCTAGCTGGCCCTTTATCTCTTCCTCCTCTCCCACAGAGGAGCCTCTCTAACTCCTGGGAACCAAGGCCATTCACAGTTATATGCAGCTCGTTGGTTTTCTTTCTTGCATTTCTCCTTTGCATTCCGACATTTCGCCATCTGACTGGGTACATGTCTCAGCCGTCAGACAGGCATCGTCCAAGAAGACCAAGTCAAACTAACTCCATTAGAAATAGACAACAACAGTCACATGGGTCTCATTGGATAATCTTATGTGACCAATTTGGTGAAAACATGGATAAGTGGAATGGGAAGCCTACCTCACTTCTCCTGAAAAGACTGAGGGAGTTGTAAAATGACAAAACTAAAACAGTAGTTGCCTCAGTTCCCCCAAGTGACTCAAACGGTTCTAGCAATGATTTAGATAATGCCATTAAACACTGTGCTAATTATACATGCAATGGCCAGCATTAGGGGGCCTCTGCCTCTTACCAGACAGAGGACAGGGACCAGGAAGATAACAGAATATACTAGAATGTATATACTAGATGGCCTGGTACTTTGAAAATTCAGAAATATAGGACTCTAGTTGACACAGGTGCTCAATGTACATTGATGCCCTCAAATCATAAAGGAGTGGAATCTATTACTATTTCTGGAATTACAGAAAGGCCTTAAGAATTGACTAGGTTGGAGGCAGAAATAAGCTTAACTGGAAGTGATTGGTGAAGACATGCCATTGTAACAGGTCCAAATACACACTGCATTCTGAGAATTGAATTTATGAGAGATGGGCACTTCAAAGATATAAATGGGTTATACACGGACTTTTGGAATAGCAACTGTAGAAGTTGTTTGAAACAGATTGAAGTTGCCCATTAGGCCTGAGCTCTCAGATGAGTCTGCAGTTGTTGGCCAGCATAATAGAGAGGATGTTAAGTTGCCAACTGCCACTCAAACCATACATCACAGGCAATACAGAACAAACCGTGACTCTTTGGCAGGTTGGTAAGAGACAGAAGTCCAGGGCTACACAAAACTCACCTCAACAATATCATCATCAAAAAGCAACCAAAAATCGTGACTCTTCACTATTGCAATATAATGTCCTCTGTTAGGGCCACTGTAAAATAAAGTTAGAAAAGAATATAGAAATATAATTAAGTTAGAATAGAGAAAGTAACACACATGTATGTAGAAATGTGTTTCATTAAATTGCTTTGGTTTGTTTGTTATTTTTTTTCTTACAGAACAGCAATACTTAACAGCAATTTAAATGGCTACTACCACCCTCACTTCAAGAACAAGGAGTTGCAGGAGCGTGTCCAGAGAAAGGCTACAAAACTGTTGAAGGGTCTGCAGAACATGTCTTATGATGAGCAGCTGAGGAACTGCGTTTGTTCAGCCTGAAGAAAAGGAGGCTGAGGGGAGACCTCCTTACTCCCCACTTCTCACTTTTAGTAGTAAGATGAGTATTGGTCTCTTCTGGCTAGTAACAAGTCAAGCTGAACCAGGAGAGGTTTAGATTGGATATTAATGTCTTCACTGAAAGGGTTATCAAAATCTGTAACAGGCTCCGTAGGGAAGTGGTTTAAACACCTTGGGGGTGATTCAAAGGTGCATGGATGTAGTGGTAAAGGCCATGGTTTAGCATAAGACTTGGTTTAGCACAAGATTAGACAATGGCTGGACTTGATGGCCTCAAAGGCCTTTTTATACCTAGATGATTCTACAGTTCTGTGATTATTAAAAAATATTTTATGTAAATATATTACCTTCCACAATGAACTACCACAGCCACAAGGTCATACATTCTGTCAGGATTGGTGGCATCTCCTGAGGTGTTAAATAAACGAAGTTCTAAAGGAAAAACTACTCTATAAGAGAGTTTTGTGTATCGATGCAGCTGATCCATGTATTTAAATCTCTTCAAATGGAGAGCTAGAATCATAGGCAGCTTTTTCACTTTCATCCTGGAAAAAAAAAAAACAGCATTTCCCATGTCCATCCAAAACATTCAGTTGATATCAACAAAGTGAACACCTGACTTATTGAAGTCTTAAGAAAAAAAATCTACAAGCATTAAAAAGAACAGCCATGATGAATCCCCATAATAATTTACACATAAGGAATGCATGCACAGAATGCAATTTTGAAACATACCTACATACAGCTTTCCTGAATTCTCAAAAGCAAAAACTAGATCCTACTTGGTATACAGTGGAAGTATAGCAATGAAGTTGTTCCAGATATCCTATTCCAAACTCAGCATACAAGCCAAGACAAACAGACTTCATTTTCTTACATACATATTAGTCCAAGTTTTCATATTAAGCCACTCATTTAACATTGCCAAGGGATACAAATAGCCTACTGTTATTCACTTTACCTCATGCTACCCAAACAAGATAATGCTGTGCTTTAGCACAGTAATTTTGTACAAATGTTGCGGCATTACTTTATGGCAGCCAAAGCCAGAAAGCAATAATCTAGTTTTACTGAGGGCTCACTGGCCATTTTCCCTGATCTGAGGTATTAGGATCTTGCATAATTGGCTACAAATCCTCATCAGCCAACCATAGCTGGCCTGGCACAAAACAGACTTCCACTCTCTGGTCAATAAATTTGCCTGTAGTAATAAAGCAACCAAACTAGAGTGCCCTGCTTCTTGGCACAGGTAACTGTCCTAGATCAGCGCTGTGCTGAACTTTTCGAACTGCCTTCAGCCTCAAAAGGTAGCTCAAAAGTCTCAACAATACAGCCCAGGTTTCAGATGCATCTACTGAGATTGTATTTTCAAAATGTTAGGAAATACGTTTGTAGAAGACAACCCTTTTCCAAAAGATGGGGAGCTGGGGTAAAATCCTTGAAAACTCACCTTCCTTCCCCTTTTCTCTGATAATAATGTGTAGGAAACCTTACTAAAATTTTCTTAATGGCCTACAAGGGAACCAGGAATTGAAAAAAAAAAACAGTAGAAGAGCAGAAAGATGACAGAAGCAATTATTTTTAGGAAGAGTTAAATTTTCATTACATTACTAAGATATGGATATAGTTTCTGCTCTATTTATTTTTTTTCCCCAAAATCAAGTTCTCTTCTTATAATGAAGATGTGCTTGATAAGAGCTGTTTCACTGCTGAAAACATTCACACCACTTTCACGAGTTGAGTAGCCACTATCACAGATAAAGTACATGTTAGAGAGATGGAAGAGACCAAGTGCAATGACAGGCACCAATAAACACCTGGCAGTGACTGGCTCGAGAGCAGTCCTGGGGAGAGGGACTTGGGGGTGCTGGTGGACGTGAAGCTCAATATGAGCCAGCAGTGTGCACTTGCAGCCCAGAAAGCCAACCACATCCTGGCCTGCATCAAGAGAAGCGGGGCCAACAGGGAAGCGATTCTCCCCATGTAGGCCACTCTGGTGAGACCTCACCAGACTGGACTGCATCCAGTTCTGGAGTGTCTATTACGGGAAAGATATGGACATGCTGAAACATGTTCAGACAAGGCCCATGAGGACGATCAGAGGGCTGGAGCTCCTCTCCTATGGAGACAGACTGAGAGAGTTGGGGCTGTTGAGCCTGGAGAAAAGAAATCTCCAAGAAGACCTTATTGCAGCCTTCCAGTATGTGAAGGGTGCCTGCAAGAAAGATGGTGAGGGACTTTTTAGGATGTCAGGTAGTGATAGGACCCAGGGGGAACACAGCACAACTAGAAGAGGGTAGATTCAGATTGGATGCTAGGAAGAAGTTCTTCACCATGAGGGTGGTGAGACACTGGAACAGGTTGCCCAGGAAGGTGGTGGAAGCCCCATCCTTGGAGGTCTTTAAGGCCAGGCTGGATGGGGCTGTGAGCAACCTGAGCTAATGTGAGGTGTCCCTGCCCATGGGAGGGGGGTTGGAACTAGATGATCTTTGAGGTCCCTTCGAGCCTTGACAACTCTATGATTCTAAGAAAACTAGTGACAAGTGAAATTGAAGATCCACATGGAAAGCAAAATATAAACAATAAAAGGTACCTTTTTATACTATGGTAGTGCCTCTAATACAGGTTTAAGTCAACACAGCTTATATTGGCCAAGGATCACGTCACCTCCCACACAGAAAAAGAGCTAAAGCAACAAAACAACAGGATAGACCTGGCTTTGCAACCCTCTAATACATGCCAATTAGTAAGCTTAAGCAATGTGTGAAGACAAGCTTTGCAGATGAGATATGCCAAAAGCCATGTGTTGAATCTATGGTAAACCACACAAACAGAATTAGTGGTACAACCAGTAGAGCACGTCAGCGTCCCCACCCCTTCCAGCAAATACTTTCTCAGATAATAAATACCGCATGGCACGCAAAATCTGAGGTTTTTCAGAGGTGTAAAGAAGACTAGAAAAAATATTTGGCAATCAAGAACCGCTTTGAAAGACAACAAATTTAAAGCTTCTGCAGTTTCTGATGCTTTTCAGGAGCACTGTCAAGCAAAAGTTTTGCACAATTAACTGCACACTTTTAAAAAAATCAGAAACTTTTTTAACTAAGAAAGCTACAAACCTCATTCTCACTGAATCAGAAAAAAAAAATCTATCTTTAAAATCTTTACAGCAATTGGAAAAAATATGTATCATCAAGACAAAAACAAGTTTAAAAAAGTCACATAAAACCAGCGAATTTTCATTATTACCCATATCCATTGATTATGCCCTGGCAGCTTGTTTTCATTTGTCTTTTTAACTTGATTTTGGACTGAAGACCATTCTTTTCCTCATTTGTAAAATAAATTTACAAAGGAGTAAAAAAATGCTTTACGTGCATTCTCTTTACTCATTGAAATAGACTCGTTGAATTCAAGCAAGAGGAATGAAACTAAGTTACTCTGAAGTAAAAGAAATATAAGAAATATTAAGGGGAAAAGAACATTATCCATGTGCCTCATACACATACACAGGAAAATACAAGAGTATTTTCACGAAATGCATAGGTTTTTTTTTTCTCCCTGAGTCTGATGTACCTTTTATGTGCTTCTTGTTTACTACGACACTCTTCACAGTAATATTTGTATTCACTGCACAGAGTTTCTGTATTGCTGAAACCCCTGAAAAGAAAATATATAAAAAATAAATGCTATAGATATTAACTTCTTATCTGAAATATAAAGATGCACAACATAAATAAAATTTTGTACTCTTAAATCTGCATAACCTAGAATTTACTAAGCTTTTGAGCTTTTAGGTTTGCTTCCCAATTTCTAGGTAACAGATGAAAGGCAAAACAAAACTAGAAAAAAGAGTTTTGCACCTACCTTAAACAATGAGTGATTGAAGTATTCTGCTCCACATCAACTGAAAGGTCTAAGAAGTCTTCATCTTTGCTGCTTATCTGCCATAACAGATTATAGTTAAAACAATTTATACTAATTCACTTCTCTGTTTCAGTACTGTTTTCTAGTTACAGAGTGCATTTTTGACCTTGCAACAACGTTTTGTATGTTTTTGTCAAGTGGCCTTTCTATTTCAGAGGCTTGCTAGATGACTGTTTCTGATTTTGTTCAGGAAGAAGGAAGCGTGCATGTGTGGGTGCCGGCGGTCATTATGCTGTGATTTCAGCTCGACAATACTAACGCCAAGTTCCTTCAACACCTCACTCTTTTCAAAAGAATACAATCAATGGGGTTCTTCTATGTAATAATAGAATACTTTGGAAGGGTCCTTTAAAAGTCATCTAATCCAACCTCCCTGAAGTGACCAGGAACATTTTCAGCTAGACCAGATCGTTCAGAACTCTGTTCAACCTGACCTTGAATGTTTCCAGGCATGGGCCAACCACCATCTCTCTAGGCAACCTGTTCCAGTGTTTCACCATTCTCACTGTAAAAAGCATCAAACATGAACCCCCCCCCACCCTTTTAGTTTAAAGCCATTACTCCTTAGTCTTTTTCACAGGGCTGGCTGTGATAGAACATCTCCATCTTTCTTACAAGTCCTCTTTAAGTACTGAGAGGCCACAATTAATATCTCCTTAGAGCCTTCTCTTTTCCAGATTTAACAAATCCAAATCTCAATCTTTTGCCATAGGAGAGGTGTTCCAGCCCTTGGATCATTTTTGTGGCCCTCCTCTGGACCTGCTCCAACAGATTCACGACTTTGTGCTGTGGACTCCAGAGCTGGACATACAGTCCAAGTGGGATCTCGAAGTGGAGCAGAGCATCTCCACTCACCTTCCTCAACTTGCTGGCCATGCTGTCACTCTGTTCTTCCTCTACAATTACCTCCAACTGAAAAGTTATGCATTTGCATATCATAACTCCCCTAGTAAACAGCATAAACATTTAGAAGCCTCTTTGTAGCTAGATTCATTAAATGAGCTGTACATAGCAGAATTTTTGCAAATGACAGCTTGGGACTTAATCTGACAGAGATGGAAGGGCGCATAGCCATTTCCTACAAAACTATGAGAATAACAAAGCAAAAATAAAGAAAATCCTACAAGTGGAAAAAAAAAAATCCATCACAAATCATGAAAACCAGTGAAGAAAGATGGCTTGTAATAATTTTTCCTTTTTTTAAAAAAGTAAAACTGTAGGAGTTAATGTTGAAAAAAAGAGTACTGATCAAATACCAACATTTTTAAAAATCTTAACTGTTAAAAATAGTGATTTCTAAATGTTCAACATGGATGGAAAAGCCCTACTTGGCTATATTCTTCCAATAAAGCCTTTAATGGATCCTCATGAAACACAGTGCACAATAGACTGGCTAACTTAAAGGAGGTTCTTTAAGGCAGTATTATCACTAATAATAGAAGAATTCCCTTTTGCCAACTTCTGGATTCAGTACCAATCTCTTTTTAACCAAGTGTAACACATCTCTTTCCTCTTCTTTGCCTCCTTTGCATCCTTACTTCTGTGTGGGGTAAAGCTGCCTGTAAAATCATTATTGTTTTATGGAATTTTTTTTATTAGACTGAGAGGAAGAATTATCTAATTGCATGTCTGAACAACACTGATCACGTGACTCTTTAATTCCAGCTGTCCTAGCTGAAGAGTACAGCAAATTTCTACAGCCATTCTTAATCTCTAGGTTAAGATGATTTCCACCAGCGTTCTTTGTGTTATTAACTCAAGTTTGATAATTCCGAAAGTGGTTTACAATGGGATATTTTTAAGAACTGTCCACGCACCTAAACCATAGTACATCCCTGACTTTATGTACATTGAGTAGTTTTGGCTAGTTAGGAGAAACCATTCTCATTCAGAGCCAAGATATATTATGCTTCATATTTAAGTATGCATTGAATTCCAAATTTAAATTGAAAATTTACTATAGTTTTTGTCTTATCATTAAGAAGCACTAATTCATCTACTATTGCTGTGTAACCTTCATGAGCTTTAAGTAAATATGTCTGACATTTAAAATTATATTTCTAAACACAGAAAGACTCTAGATGCCAACAGCAGTATTCCAGTAATAATATATGCTCATTATATTTCAAAACGTTTTTTTCTAGATGCTATTCACAGCCACATTACTTATTTAATATGTCAAAATATATTTTTAAGTGCTTATTTTCACATATCTATGTTTTGATTAGACACAACATGATACACTGAGTAGACAGAAGTTAATATAATCGCTTCCACATAATTTGGGCTTGGAAAGCAAAGGCCCTAATATACTAATAATCAATGTGTGTTACAATACTGAATTTAGAATTCAACTATCTGAGGAGACACAGTAGCAAATGGATGTGGCATATCCTGTTCAGCAACAGCTAACAGAAAAATAGAGCCAAGCAATATTAGTAAAACTCTCAAAATTGCAATAGGCCTAATAATTAATAAAATATGCTAAACATATCAGTATTTTAAAATTCTATTTAAGACTGTTACCTAGATCAAAGTCCTAGTGCAACAATAATGCACTATGCCAAAGTAACAAAAGATATTGGTCATGTTCAAAGACTAAGCTAAACTCATGTTTCAAGAAATAAAAATATCAGCTCAAGAACTAAAAGAGAAGCAATTGACAATTGCCATGAAATAGTAATTAGTGAGGGAAAAATCTACCAGGAAAGAAAATACAGTAGCTAGAAATCAGCACCTAAATTACTGAAAAGTACCATAATCTACTGAAGTCTAGAAACCCATTTTCTTTGACACAAAGTAGAGGTAGGCATTTTCTTGAATACAGAAAATTACAGTTGAAAGTTCCTTGGGAAACAGCCCTTAAAGACAAAGGGGTCCAGGAAGGCTGGACCTTCTTCAATAATGTGCCAGAATGCAAGCCAACAGGGGAGACAACCAGACTAGATGGGCAAGGAGCTTCTAAAGGAATTAGGGAGAAAAAAGAGGGCATATCATCTTTGGAAAAAAGGGGAGATATCCCAGGAAGAGTTTAAAGAACGTTGCTAGGTCTTGCAGGAAAAAAATTAGAGAGGCAAAAGCCCACTTAGAATTCAGACTGGCCACTGCTGTAAAGCGGAGCAAAAAATATTTCTATAAATATATTAACGGCAAAAGAAGGGGCAAGGACAACCTCCACTCTTTACTGCATGCGAAGGGAAATATAGTAACAAAAGATGAGGAAAAGGCAGGATTACTCAACACCTTCTTTGCCTCAATCTTCACTAGTGAGACAGATTGTCTTCAGGACAACTGGCCTCCCAAACAGGCAGATGGAACCAGGGACCAGCACAGTCCCCCTGTAATCCAAAAGGAAGCAGTAAGTGACCTGCTGAGGCACTTGGATCCTCACAAGTCCAGATGGGCTCTATCCTAGGGTGCTGTAAGAGATAGTAGATGAGCTGGCCAAGCCACTCTCCATCATTTATCAACAGTCCTGGCTCACTGACCTCACCTTTAGAGGTCTCTAAAGACTGGAAGCTGGCCAGTGTGGTGCCCATCCACAAGAAGGGCTAAAAGGAGGAACTGGGAAATGACAGACCTGTCAGCCTGACTTCAGTGCCAGGCAAGGTTATGGAACAGGTCATCTCGAGTGCAATTACACAGCACTTACAGGATGGCCAAGGGATCAGGCCCAGTCAGCATGGGTTTAGGAAGGGCAGGTCCTGCCTGACCAACCTGATCACCTTTTACAATCAGGTTACTTGTCAGGTGAATGCAGGGAAGGCTGTGGATGTAGTCTACCTGGACTTCAGCAAAGCCTTTGACACCGTCTGCCACAACAAGCTCCTGGCAAAGCTGGCAGCTCATGGCTTGGACAGATCCACTCTGAAATGGGTCAAGAACTGGCTGGGGGGCCAGACCCAGAGAATGGTGGTGAATGGTGCCACATCCAATTGGCGACCAGTCACTAGTGGGGTGCCCCAGGGATCAGTGCTGGGCAGATGATGTTCAGTATCTTTATTGATGACCTGGATGAGTCCATCATCAGTAAGTTTGCAGATGACACCAAGTTTGGAGCAAGTGTTGATCTCTTGGAGAGTAGGAGGGCCCTGCAGAGGGACCTGGACAGGCTGAATGGGTGGGCAGAGGCCAATGGGATGAGATTTAACACTTTGGCCACAACAACCCCAGGCAGTGCTACAGGCTGGAGACAGAGTGGCTGGAGGGCAGCCAGGCAGAAAGGGTCCTGAGGGTGCTGGTAGACAGTAGGCTGAACATGAGCCAGCATTATGCCCAGGTGGCCAGGAGAGCCAATGGCATCCTGGCCTGGATCAGGAAGAGTGTGGCCAGCAGGACAAGGGAGGTTAATCCTTCCCCTGTACTTGGCACTGGTCAGGCTACATCTTGAGTATTGTGTCCAGTTCTGGTCCTCTCAATTCAAGAGAGATATTGAAGTACTGGAACCTGTCCAAAGAAGGGCAAGGAAGCTGGTGAGGGGCCTGGAGCCCAGCCCTGTAAGGAGAGGCTGAGGCTGCTGGGGTTATTTAGGCTGGAAAGGTGGAGGCTCAGGGGTGACCTCATTGCTGTCTACAACTACCTGAAAGGAGGCTGTAGCCAGGTGGAGGTTGGTCTCTTCTCCCAGGCAACCAGCAACAGAACAAGGGGACACAGTCACAAGTTGTGCTGGGGAAGGTATAGGCTGGATCTTAGGAGGAAGCTCTTCACAGAGAGAGTGATTTGCCATTGGAATGGGCTGCCCAGGGAGATGGTGGAGTTGCCATCCCTGAAGGTGTTCAAGAAAAGACTGGATGGAGCACTTAGTGCCATTGGATAGGGCTGGGTGATAGGTTAGACTGGCTTATCCTATTTTATTCTATTCTATTCTAATTAATTCCTCATTTCAACATGATGTTGAAATATGTGCATTATCTAATCAAGGAAAACAGGTATGAAAAAGTGATTTAGCTTTTTACAGTATCCAAGACATGGATTATAACAGAATTACAGAATTTTTCAAATTGCACTGCTTTTTCTCTTTCTCCAGCAGGCAAATTCAATTATAAGTTTTTTCTAAAAAAATATGCTTTGTCTTATTGTAGAACTATAAAAAAGAAATAGCTTAGTCAAAGAAGGACCTTATTTCTCATGGAATTATTAGAAGAATTCGTCTGGATGGACATCTAGGAAAGGATTACCTTTCCTGAACAGTAAGTTACATTCTTAAAAAATCTCCACCTACTGTCTCACTGCCAAAAGTCAATCATAGTATATTGATTTCAGTGACTTTAAGAACTAGTAATGAGAAGAAGTGAATTCAGAATATTTCTTTACAGAATATATCACTAACCATGACCTAAGATGAATTTGAAAAGAACTCCACATCCCTAAGTAGAAGGCTTCATTTGTCTTAGGAATACATCAACTGACACAAGATTTAGAAAAATGAACTACCAAACATGAAGTTCTGAAACACTGAAGAATTAATTTCACAAAGTATATAGAGACTTACAGTTTCACATGTAAGACATCTGGTTTCATTAGTTAATGTTCCCTGAAAGATTTCGTGAACCCAGGTTGGGTCTGGTGGGCTGTTATTTTCATTGTCAACATTGCCATTTGGGAGGCGACCATTTTGTTTCTCCTGTTTTCTTTCCTCTTGCAAGATATCCGCAATTGTATTTAATAGATAGTTTAAGAATTCATGTGCATCTTGCTGCATGTAGTTATCAAAAAGCTCTACGAGATAACACAACAGATTTTTTTTTCAATTGATCAGTTAGTGCTGTACTACAAAAAAAAAAAGAAAACATTTTAAAAGAAGTCAACTTTCAAAGACAGTGTTTATTTCATATCTTGAAGTGTTCATGACAATCTATATAACACAACAACCCAAAAACACATATTCCATAAACTCAGCCAAAATATAGGGAGTCAGAAGAAGAGGGCAAGTCAGCTTCTGCAAGAAAAATCAAAGCGTGATTTAACTACCTATACACAGGGTGCCAACTTAAAATGTTATAGCTCATACTGTCCAGCCTCCAGATGCCAATCCACAATGATTTCAATCTCCTACAGAAGCAATGCTATCTCTGCCAAGCTTCTGTCCATATCTTGGACAACACAGGGCACCTCAAATGGCATTACATGTTGGCATCTTCCAGAAATTAACTAAGAATTTATGATAGGAAATGTTTCATTTGCTGTATGTTCTATCGCAAGAAGAACACAAACTAACTGCTCAAAACACCAGTTTAATTTATTTTCACTTTTAGGATTTTAAGCCCACTACTTCTGTCATAAGCACAATGTCATCAACACTAGCAATGAAAATAAAATTAAATGGAAAACTTAGAAAACAAGTTGTTTTAAAAAAGTGGTATCTTTTTTCTCAAAGCTCTTTAAGTAAGGCAGCATTTGCAGAAACTGAGTCAAATCACCCTAAAGTTCTAGGCACAGTAGGAGTAAACAGGTTTCAAATTAGGGCTTCAAGTACTAAATAGATTTTTCTTTCAATAGCTGGAGATTGTGGCACCTTTACTGGTGGACTTGTTGGATAGAAAATAACAGATACACTATGATTTTTGCTTCATGTCCTCAGTTTGTCAACATTTCTATGCATAATAATTTTAGGATTAATTCAATGGAAAGGGAATAGTTCCTCTGACAGACTTATGATGTACAGTAATGATATAGCTTAAAGTATAAAGTTGGATACTCTTCTGTACAAGACTACTACCTTCTTGTTTATGTTCAAATTGTTACCACTCTGAAAATATAATTTATTGCAGTCTCTGGGATATAAACATGAAAAAACTTCTACTGCTACAAACTCTCACGTTAGGAATAGGAGTAAGAAAAATGTAAAGGCATTGAACTGGATTTATCAACAGTTCTTTCTCTGACTTTTTGTTACAAGGAAATTTATCCTCCAATTTAAAAAGCATTCTATATCACTGGCTAATATCATACAAGCATTTTAAGGTGCAGTTACTTTAATTAATTATAACCAGCAATTTGCCTGTAGTCCAAAAACATACAAAGAGACTGGCCTTCAGTGGAGGGATAGCTCTCATGATTGGAAAGACAAATGAAAAAGATACTCAGCGAAACTAAAGTTTTGAAGTGCACAGAAGGACTACATGGAAGCTTTCCTATCATTCACTTGATGGCATCCAGGAATAAATTTCAAACAAGAAGGAAAAAAAAAAGAGTTGTTAGAAAAGTAGGGTGAACTTGATGTTACTCTAGATCATTTGGAAAGGTTAAGTAGTGCATTAGGTCAGCCAAGAATATGAACCAAGTAATTTATTTAATGAGCTACTACACTGTTTTTGCAAAGTAAGTTCAACTCTGAACAGACCAACTGTAAGGTCTTTATTTAAACTAGGAAATCAAGGCAGAACAAGAGCTACAACTCTTGAGGTAAAACACTTCAGAGGTTCTTTACAGCATTCCATCACAGCCCTCTTAGCGCCATGTGCCCAGTCAGCAAATTAGCATGAAGCACAACAGAATGAAAGCCATACATTGTTCATTTTATAATTAGAATAGGTTTAAGCAAACATAGCAGTATTGCTTCAGATGACTTCCAGCCAGAAGCTGCTTCCCAGACAGTGAAGCTTTAACGTTATTATACATAACACTTGTATGTTGTATTCAGACACCAAGAATAAAGTTGGAATAGCTGCATTGTGGTCTGGAATAAATTCCAATTATGTTCTCAGTCATCACACTGGTATAGCTAGATACTGACAGGAACGAATCTAGATTGGTGTTGCATAGCTGCCTGATTCTGTAACTAACTCTTCTTTAAAGCTCAAAATTATATACCTTTACAGTAAGTGCTTAATAGCAATCTGATGTAATTGCTGCCTGACTATGCAGTCATTTATTTGTAGAAAAGGTGAGAATATCATCATCGGAAGAGACCCAAAAAGCCAATGAGAGTTCAGCTTTCATATCCAGCTTCTCTAGTGAAGATTCTCCAATTGCCTTCTGCTTAGAATTGTAGTGTCATGATGTAGCTAAACAGTAAAAAGAACACATTCCAAAAAGAACTTAATGGCTCCTGTGGTTTACTTCAGGCTTCCCATTTGAACCATTCCCTGCATTTTAGTTAACATTCACTGACTTAAACTGTATCTGCAAATGTGTCAGAATACAAACATATGCATTCTGCCCAAAGAACTGAATGACAGTTTTCTGTTCTGCACAAGTAAGAAACTGTACATTACCTGAGAGCCTTTTGTCTCACAATATTATGACAACTCATGGCATGCATTTGTTGGAGGAATCAGTTCAAATTAGGAATGCCATTATTTTATGTCTCATTTTTTACTACAGACATGGTCATCATAACATTTAAACACTTTTTTTAGTCTTGAAGAGATTACAACAATATGGGCACATCTACAGCAGCAGTGTTAAATGTGGTACCTCATAGCTTATTTAAAATTAGTGGCTATTTTTTAAGAAAAATCTTATGTCTTTATAAAAATATATCCAAATTGAGTAGCAGACGACATTTTTTCATTTGTATTTTAACATCAAATTATTTTCTAAAACATTCTGACCAATTAAAGCTACATAAAGAAGAAACATGAAAAATCTCTAGAAATCTCAATTACACTTTTTAAAAGTAGCCAAAACTACTTAATAATTTTAAAATTCATTAATCCTTTAAAAGGTAGGTAAAGCTAAATATTGCCTACATTCTAAAATTATTTTTTAAAATGTTTGTATTTTTAAGCTAGGTTCTTGCAGAGAAGTCTTAACATTCTTTCTACACAGTTTAGGAGACTGATCCAGCACTCAGAGGGTAATGTTTGTTTTTTTTTAATACAGAACAAAAGTTTTACAGTGAAAAATATGATTCATAGAGAGGTAAAATTAGTAAGCAATGTCATAAGCAACCACTGACAATACATTCAATTCCATATTAAGAGAGACAGACAAGCATTACCTCCCAAAACAGCTCTAGCTCCCTTACTGTGGGGGTCACCTGTTCCCTACACTGCAGCACAAATGTGTAACAAATACATAGGTATTCCACCATGACAACCTTAAATTAAATCATATTGATGTTACTATTATTCAAGAAAAAAAAAAAAAAAGAAAATTACCATTTTCCTTTCGTAATCTTGTTATAAATTTTTTGGGAGGTATTACTCCAACTTTTTTCTTCTGAGTGGCTATACTGTGGAAGAGATCAGCTAAGCATGTGAGCAGATTTTCTTTTTTTCTTGGTTGACTCTTGTACGCTAAGACTTTGTCTCGAAATGGTCGACAAAAGTAAAGTGCCTGAAGAACTGAATTGCAGTAGCATGTATTCCCAAACTACAAAACAGAGAGAGAGAGAGCTTGCATTTTGTTACTGTAGAAAGGTAAAATTAAATCCAAAGTAGAACAGAATGCACAAACAGGTAAATTCTCTTCAAGTCATTTCTTCTTGACTTTAAGATAGCGAAGCATTACTTCTGTTTTGCAAAGGATTCATAGGTATATTGTATGCAAATGCAAGGAAAAACTAGGTAAATGTGAACAATAGTATATAATTTTGTTCCACTTGTGAAACTTACTAGTAATATTTTGCATTTTCTTGGGTCAAAGTGTTCAACAAACACCACTAGCTTCACAGCTCCCAAGTCAAAACATCTATCTAGCAGAAGTTAGCCAGAACAGGCACAGTGCAAGCTTGTACTGTGAAGAAACTCAGTTGTAAATGGAGAGCTTCTCATATACTTCAGAAATTGAATTCTCCAAAACTTACTAATTGTGATCAAAGTTAGAAATAACTACTTTAATCTGTTCCTGAAGTTCCATTCTCATTTTAGTGAGGCAGGATTGGCATTCAGGAGTTTTCTTAAAATACTACAACGTCTTGTTTAGGCGCATGTGTTTAGGTGCAGTGGGTAGTTTCACATCAAGACTGAAAGGAAAAGAATGCACAATCTGGACATGCATGATTTGAATGAGGCAGTCAGAAAAGCATCCATAGCATCTCTTTGTATCAGGACACTGAGATGCTCCCTCCTTCCTGGATTCCTTCCAGATTCTAGAAAAGTCCCTAAGGTCTTGTGATCATTTACCCTGTCCTCCAGCTCACTCCAACACTGAAAACAAATATAAACTGGGTATGGAGTGTATTGAGAGCAGCCCTGAAGAGAAGGACTTGGGGGTTTTGATAAATGAGAAGCTCAACATGAGCGAGCGGTGCGCTCATGCAGTCTCACAGCTCAAGAGAAGTGATTCTCCCCGTTTGCTCTTGTGAGGCTCCACCTTGAATACTGCATCCAGTTCTGGTGTCTCCACCATAAGAGGAGCATATATATCTTGGAACAAGTCCAGAGGAGGACCACAAAGATGATCCAGGAGCTGGAACACCTCTGCTATGTGGATAGGCTAAGGGAACTTGGATATTTCAGCCTGAAGAAGACTCCAGAGGGACTTTATAACTGCCTGAAGGGATCCTACAGGAAGGCTGGAGAGGGACAAGGGGAAATGGATTTAAATTGAATCAGAACAGGTTTAGACATTCTTCACTACAAGGTTGACATGACTTGGAATGGATCATCCAAAGCGAGACTCGACAGGGCTCTGGACAGCCTGACCTAGTTGATGATGACCCTGCTTACTGCAGAGGGGGTTGGGGTAGATCACCTTTGGAGGTCACTTCCAACCTAGACCATTCTAAGATTTTGTGACCCACAGAGGTTGTGGATGCACCCTCACTGGAGATGTTCAAGGACAGGCTGAATGAGCTCTTAAGTAACCTGGTCTACTTGAGAGGTGTTCCTGCTCACAGCAGGGAGGTTGGAGTAGATGATCTTTAAGGCCTCTTTCAGCCTAGCCCGTTCTATGATTCCTTCCCCATCACCTCTGTGAAGATATCATGAGCTGTTTGTGGATATAGTCACTCTCATTTTATGCTGCTCTCCTTCATTGAAACCTATTACCTAACACTGAAAGTGGGAGAAAAATCTTTGTAAGGCCTCTAGCAAGTAATCCAACCTTGCAGCTGCAAATAGAGTACCACTACACCATACCCACTACCCACATTCTGTATAATGTGAAAATAATGCTTACATTTACTTTATATAAAAAGACAGTACAGTGGCATGTGAATAGCAAGTTGTAAGACTAACGTGATGAGGAGAATGTTACATAGGAAAAAGAGATAAAAAGCATTTAGAGATGTTTTAGAAGCAGAAAAAGCAAAAAGATTTTACATTTTAGGATTAACAAAGAAGTGACTACTTTTTGTTCTCCAACTGAGACAATGACAAACAAAAGCACCATGCAATTTAATCACAAAACTTTAAAGCGTTTTCCTTTATTTTAAATTAGTAACACATGAAGAAATACTAAATATCCAAGACACACACTAAGGATGACTAAAAAGTATATTTTTAACAAGATATTAAGAAGTCTTAAGATATCCATATTAAAATGTGAGAAAATTAGAGCCCATTTTTACTTAAGCAGGGAAAATGCTTATGTTAACTTCATTGTGGTCCAAATCTGCATTCAAGTAAGCCAATGTACTTAGGGGGAAGCAGGTGAAATTACACTGTAGTTCATGTGAAAACATTTAATATTGTAACCTATTTATGAGTTTAGAATTAGAAATAGTTATAAAAAGAAAACTATGGTAAAATGTAAGAAAATTCTCTAATTAAAAAAAAAAAAAAAGAAAAGTGTCCAAAGATATTCTAAGTGTCCAAAGATTAAAAAGCAGCAAATTAGAAATCTCATAATATTCCAATCTTAAAAAGGAACAGTCTGATGATTAATTAGAATGGCAAACATGCAGTGACAGATTGCCAAAATATGAGACAACAGAAAACTCAGAACACTGAACAAAATTCCGTTCATTTAATACATATGTACAGAAATCCATGGGTAGGATATAAAAGCAAGCTGATTAAGCTCATTAAAATGTTTCTTCAACCAAATTAATAAAGACAGTAAGCAATGGAAGATAGTCTGGATAAACAAAAGAAAACACTACCTCCCGAATAAGTTTTAATTAGTTCACAATTCTTTTATATCTAAAGCATCAGTCTTTATTGTTTCAAAACTTAAAAGTATTTTTTTTAATGAAACTTTCTAATCAGTTGCAGAGGTTTCTAGACAAAGCAAAACAGAGATATGTTACATGAATAAATGCTGGTCTTACCATTGTCATTAATTCCTATCTTTCACTCCATTGCAATAACATGTCCCTTATTTTGAGGACACCCAAGACCTTATTCCCATGTCCCCAACCACCTGCTAAGCATCAATACTTTAGTTGTAGTTCTGTTTTACTCTAGTTCTGCTTCTTCAGCACTCTGCTCTTCTGATGACATGGCCAACATACATCTTCCTTATCTTTTCACCTTACAGTTAGCATTGCCTCAGAAACACATTTGCAAAAAGATGTGCAAGCACTGCACTATCTAATTAAATGCTTGTGAAGTCTGTCACAGAATAAAGGGTAGAAGATGGTAAGAAAGACCAGTCATTTGTCATTTTATACCTTAAACTGTCAGCCAGGACAGTTGCCACAAAACCACTTCACATTAAGGCTGGGTTGTTGAACCACAGATCCACAAAAATTAACAAGAGATCTGCAAGAACTTAGATCTGCTTAGAACACTGACTTTATGCAGCATTAAGAGTTCCTCTCAGATTCAATGAATCAGCAGCTCTGACAACTTTCATTTGCTGCAATGTAACACTGGTAACTAGGATTTCTTCAAAACACACAGATCCATTGCAAGAGATTAAATAGCCACACTTTCTCCTTTAGAAGTCTAATAAACTGCTGAAGAGCTACCAGAATAGCTCTTAACAAATTTTTAGATGTTAATTATTTCATACTCATTAGATAAAATCACCACTTTAATTTGTCAAACAAGTAGATTTGAATTGTTTGACTACTGCACTGTAGAGGGAAAGAATGAGTCAGATTTGCTGATCCTGATTGTCTATGGGAATATACCATAGTACTATCATTTTCATCTTACCACATATTTTAAGTATTTCCTGTATGGCATTTCCTTTCAAGTCTAAGCTGAATTTTCCATTTAGAGCTTTTATTGACAGAATCAAACATCCCATCAACCATCTGGTCTTCCATATACTGTCCATAATTGCTCTTTTTAAATTCTTGTACCTCTCAATTTTTTCAGTATATCCTCTAATAATCCCTAGATTCTTTTGCAAAGTCAGAGACAAGGTAAGATCCTACTTCTACTGTCTTTTACAGTACCTCTGGATAAACTCCACATTTGCCATTGACAGATTTCTACTTCAGAATTGTCATCTTCATTTAAAATCCTGCCCTGCATTGCAGGCACATCAAATGGCTAGCTATCATGCAGTGAGAAAAGAGCTATTGATTTCCACATTATCTCCATTTTTTCCATTACTCTGGACCAAGTTAGGACAAACAAAATCAATAAACAAACCAGAAAAAAATAGCAGTAAATGCTAATGAACTTCTACGACCTTAACTTATTTTAACTGCTATAAAACAAATAGAGAAATCAATGAAGGGAAATTTTCTGATTTCTATGACTTCTTGGTATAATAGCAATCTTAATTATCTAATCATATTTTTATATTATCATAAGCTCTGTCATTCTTTATGAATAGCCACTGACCATAGCTTGCTAATGAAGAGATCACTACCTTTTCCTCACATATTTAAATTCTGTAAACTTATTACACATCCAAGGCATATAGATAACTGTGTTAGTAAAAACCATCTGCAGAACAAATCTGAAAACCATTCATGCTGCAACAGGACTCAATTTCCTTAGCTAACCACTGTACCTGAAGCACACAGTACCAGCATGCCACAGTAAATAGATTCCATTACATCTTTTCATTACATCTCAAAGAATTTTGGTCCAACGTTACTGTACTGCACAGAAAGGTAAGAGCACTTTGAGGTATCTCAGCTGCCTGCCTTTTATGTGTATGGTTTGAGGGCAGTGACTTTAAAAAGCAATCTCCCCTCAAATCTCCCTCTCCTTCTGGACTACAGAAAACCACAATTTGTTGATATTCATTATACATTTGGGAAGACCATCCTTTTATTGAAACGTTTCTTAATGGTACAAAGTACAGAAAACTTCAAGATTGGGTCTATAAAACAATTTTACTGTTAAATCTTAAATTCTCCCTGGACTTAGACAAGAAATAAAGGAAACAAGTTATCTGTGAACAGAATAACAGATTTGAGAGAAGAACAGCTTTGATGTAAAAACCTAAGCTCTGCCACAGAATTAACAAACAATTACAGTTAAATTACAGTATTTCCTTTTTTTCAGAGTAAAAAAATGTGCAATTTTGAAGGTATTTAAACTTCCACGAGAAAGGGGAAAAATTACTACTCTAAATTATGGCATTTGAGATGCATGCTGGTCAGTTTATCGGTAAGAGTGTTTACTGACTATACAGTCTATACTTGGATTGCAGATGCTTGAACCATGTCAGTTGCTAAGAACCCAGAGGCAGAGACATATGTTATAGTAGCAGACCAGCATTAGAAGTAATTAGTTTCATCAAGAAAAGCAAGATGAAAGCTCCTGTAAAACCAGCTTGGTTTAAATATGTGTTTTCTGAAGCCCCAATAAAGAAAATTATTTAATATTTAATTTCAGAACAACACAATTTCTAACAACATAGATTTTTTGTGGGTAATACCAGATATTAAAATTTAAATCATTCCTTAAAAGTGATGGAGTTAAACAATTCAATGTATTCTCACCACTGTTTCATCTTTGGGCTCAGTATTTTTAAAAATCCTAATGCAAATATCAGGTGTGAACATATTATCACAGTCACTCAGATTTTTTTTTCTTTTACTGTATTTATGAACTTAGATTGACAGACAAAAAACAAGCTACATATTTTAAACAGCTTATTTTAAAAGACTTTAAAATTTTAATAGCAAGAAAGTTATTTTTCAAGTGTCCTGTAATTATTAAAATGAAATCAAGCATTAAATAAACAGTTCCATTTCAACAATTATTTCAGAAGTGTATTTCAATAAATACACTGAATACTGAAACACATTTCACTAAGTTTTTGTATTTCATACTACATCTTTCAGTTTTAGTTGTTTGTTCACTCACAGCCTTGTAATTTAAAGCAATGAAGTCATGGACTGAAACTTACATTAACCAAACCAAAGTAGTGCTCATTGACTGGAAATTGTTCTGGACCAATCTCTTTCTCCAAAGCAGAGGCATTGGCGCCCTAGAAAAAAACAAAGGCAGTAAAGTATTAGCGTCACAATTATTTACACATTGGAGAAAAAAAAAAGTGAATTTTTTTGGCAAGGAAAAATGACCCAAAAATCAACTATGAAACTTGGTTTTCTACACTTACATACTGAAGCTCTCTCTATTCAGGAGAAAGGAAAGCAAAACTAAATAACAGAGTAAATACTGAAAAAAGTGAAACACTTTCCTGTCTGTATCCTGGAGCAGGGGAGAAAGTGGAGTTTACAGCACAGCTCAACAATAATAAAAGGTGCATTATCCAAACTTGTTTAGCAAAGACGAACTTGCAGGCAGGATAGTATTAGTCATGAATGCAGAAAAAGCAGTCTGTTAAGTTCTAGGTTTATTTGCACTCTCAGGATGTTTAGACCCTCCACAAAAAACATTGCATGCAGGTTTTAAAGCATAAAGCAAGTCTTCCGTGCCATCACTTAATGCTTACATCTTATACTAAAGAACCTAACACTCTTCCACCAGAGAAGGACCAAAAGGATGATCAGAGGGCTGCAGCACCTCTCCTATGAGAACAGACTGAAAATGTTGGGGCTGTTCAGTCTGGAGAAGAGGAGCCTGCCAGGTGACCTTATTGTGACCTTCCAGTATTTGAAGGGGGCCTACAGAAAAGCTGGGGAGGGACTTTTTAGGCTATCAGGTAGTGACAGGACTAGGGGGAATGGAGCAAAGCTGGAAGTGGGGAGATTCAGATTGGATGTGAGGAGGAAGTTCTTCACTATGAGAGTGGTGAGGCCCTGGAACGGGTTGCCCAGGGGGTTGGCTGGGGCCACTTCCCTGGAGGTGTTTAAGGCCAGGCTGGATGAGGCTCTGTCCAGCCCAATCTAGGGTAGGGTGTCCCTGCTCATGGCAGGGGGGTTGGAACTGGATGATCCTTGTGGTCACTTCTAACCCTGACTGATTCTATGTCATGGGTTTAGCCAATTGAAGCTGCATATGAATATTCAATACTATGCTGACATCATGGCAGCTTTCATTATTAAGAGCTGGCTGGAGCAAAGTATCATGGAGCTTACAGTTCAGATTATAACAGGAGAGGCTTCCTGTTTCTGGTTGCTGCTTCTGGTTTCTGCTTTTGGGGGTTTTTCACTGGCCTGGCTGCACACTTTGGTGGTGGTGGGGGAAGAGGGGGTGTCATTTTATTTCTGGCTTCTGCTGCTGTTTCTGCCTTTGCTGTGCTTTTCTGTAAATAGGCTAAGGTAACTGTACAATGTATTATTTCCACTAAACTCCTTACCTCTTTTTGTTACTTTCCCTCCTGATCTTTGGTGGGGGGGGGGGGCTTGCTTGTGAGAGCAGGATGTTTTAAACCACTGCAAGAAAATTCTTTCAACAAAATCCAAAGTACCATAGATACATGTGTTTCAAATACATTCAAAGTAATTTTAAAATTATATCATTTTCACGAAATTACACATTTGTAATAGTCTGTATTTATTATTTTCACAGTGGATCTGTATCAATATGTATAAAACTAAAATGAAACTCTGGTGTGTGGTATCTGCCATTACATGACTGTGGTACTGCAGAAGTTAAAAGTGGTTACACAATCTAGCAGAGTAGTTCTGAAACTGAAAAGGCACAAAGGCCCATTAGGAGGTAGCAATTTTAACTAGAATAGAGCAAACCACAGCACAACTCGACACTTGAGACAGTGCAGCTCTAACTCTACTCAAAACGTGGCTCCAGCTGCTTTTTCATCGGTCATCTCCCCTGCCATTATCCAGTATGATAAAGCCTCTTTCCTTGACCAGAGATTTGGCTGAAGGGCTTACTACTTTAGAAACTTCTCAAATGGTGATGGTGTTGGTAAGGAAAAGGCGTATAAACCCTCATATAAGATTAAAGCACTCCATGGCTTCTGAATATTCAGTTTTATAGCCCTATTAAATACACCCACAAGCTCTGGAAAGGTGGACATTATATTTATAAATAAACAAGGAGAAAAGGAACCATGGAGGCCTTTTATCCTATTGTTAAAATCCCAATTTCTTTAAACACAAATAAATCCAAAAGCAGGCTTTTAGGAAATTCTTTCTCTTCGGGAGGCTAGGGTGGAGTAGCCACTTTATTTTCCATTTGGAAGGAAGAGCATTATGGTATAAACTTTGATGATTCTTGGGCTTTTTTAGCACAGTAAAGACTCTGACTTGGCAATAAGAGAGAGATGCTAAGATACTCCAATACCGTTACAATTTTCTGATTATTCAAGGTTGTTTCATTCAAGGCTTAGACTATCACATGATTTCAAAGCACAGCGTTATCTGTGTTTCAATGCAGTTGTTTATCAATGTTTCATTACTACAAGCCAGCATGGATGTTTCAAGCTACTTAAGACTTCCCTCTACAGCTCTCCTTTTGTCTATCATAAAGCATGTTATTTCTCTTTAGAAAGTAATCATTTATACTGTGCATAATGTATTGGCTGCATAGAGCAAAAACACAGCATGCAGCAGGCGTTTGAAGGAGCATGTCAAAATGCATGTTCACATACGACCTATAAAAGCTATTTTAAAACCTAACTATCCCTCACTGCAAAAAGTTTCCCGTTCATTATTACAGTACTTATCAACAGCCCCATCTGTCTCTTCCATCATGCAAATACAGATGCACAACAGAAGCACTATAACAACAGCAGCTATGGTACTGTATTATCTTTTGGACAAGAAGACAGAAAAGATTTAAGGCAGAAGTTAAGGTTTGACTTTCCATCGGCCAAAAGAGACTTACTGGGCTTGGAATCTAGACTTGGGAGATTTTAGTCTGTGGTGTATGTTGCAGAGTATGGAATTTCTTCCTCTGCCACTTAACTGGGATGTGGGAAGATCTCAAAATTAATCTCGCTTTTCTGAGGTCTCACCTGAACAATCCATACAATAGATGCTCAGTTTCCACACAGCAACTTGACTAACTTTGTGCAGGGGACATAAAATAACACCATCAACTTTGGTTAGTTACCCACCTCTAGTTCTCCCAACCCTTCTAAGCACAAGCACACAAAGTCAATACCCAGAAGTGGGAAGGAACAGAGACACAAGTCCAGAAAAAAAGCTAATATTGCAATAGTACTGGCATTTACCATTTTTTGCATTATGTTAATATAAAACCTATACATCACCAAACACTGCTACACCCCTTCCAGCACAGAGGTAATTATATACAGGCATATAAAATCACTAAGGCTGCAAAAGACCTTTAAGATCATTGAGTCCAAACATAACCCAATTACCATGACCACAAAACCATATCTTGAAGTGCCACATCTGCACGCTCCACAGGGATGAAACAACTCCACAGGGATAAGGCAGCCCGCTCCAACATCACACCATTCTCTCAGTAAAGAAGTTTTCCCTAATGTCCAATCTAAACCTCCCCTGGCACAACTTAGGCTCATTTCTTTTGTAATAAACTGCTTTAGTCTCAGAAGTATAGATGAAGTACTTGTCATTGAAAAAACTATATTGGCTAACTAAGAAAGAAAGATGTTGAGCAGCTAAGGTGTGTATAGCAGAACACAGTATGAAAACAAAAGTTAACTTGTTATTGAAAATTAGCCTGGAAACTATGCTAAATTATCAGCAGTTATAAAAAAATGTCTTTACATATCATGAAAGTATAAAGCTGAACTACTGTAAACTTCATTCTGTGTTTATACTGATATCAAACAGTGAATAATCTTAGTTTAACCATGTTCAAATCAGCTGAACATTTATCTCCCCACCAAGCTAAAGAAAAAGGTCATACTCCTGTATTTATCAAAGATTCCCTTAAATGTCAATTTTTAATGAAGGGATAAGAATCCATGTTTACCATGGAAGGCCCTTAAGTTTCTCAACTTTCATTTACAAAAGAGTTTGAGGCTTCTATAAATTAATGCATTTAACATCAAACAAAAAAAAAAAAATTGCTTTAGTGGAATCACAGTCCATAAAATACAGTCAAAGAAGAAAGTGTACTAATTTTTAATTAAGTACAGTTGAATTTTCTCATTTTTACAGCTGTATATAAAGTTCTAAAATAAACTAAAAACACCATAATATTATGCATTTCTATGGGTAAGGGAAAACGAAGTGCAGGCATATGATGAGGGGTTTTTGGTTTAGTTTTTCATTTGCTAAAGCAATAATATAATTAAATGCCATTTCTACTTCCATTATAATCTTTTCTCATTGTGTTAGAAGTCACACTACTGTGGTGTTACACCGCACTAGTACGCGAGACATATTAACAACTAATGTATGGATAAGTTATCTGAAGCCAATCTGTAAAGCAAATCAGTTGGTCCTTATGATCTGATCCTTTGGGTTTCAGAGAGTTTTTGCCATATTATTTCTGGACTGGCTCTGTGACTGAACACCCATCTGCAGATGTACTATGTTGCTCAATTTAGTGTCTTCAAAAAGGAATCCAGTTTGTTTTGCTCTAAGACCACTCCAAGACGTCAACTGAAGTGCAGTAAATTGTAATGCCTGGGAGAATCACTTCAGAATTTCACATACCTTACCTGAACTAAGGAAAAGGTACCTGGAACTCATTTAGAGGAAAGAAAACAGAACAAAACACCAGCCTATATTAACAATACTGTTTAAAACAGTCAGCAGCAGGCAAAGAACTGCAGTTTTAGTGTCCTACCTTTTTGTTATCATCCAAGCTAGCAGGCAGGATTCATAACAAATCTAATGTGCTTTGAAGATTACACTGGTGTTAGTCTTACTGGGGAAGGATAGGCGGGTTTGATATATCCCTTTCTAGAATAAACAGTTGATGACTTGGCTGGGTCATCTTTTCAGTATTTTGTCACAGCAGCTTCACTGACTTGCAAATTTCCTGATTAAAACTAAAAATGCAGCCTTTAAAACAAATTTAACTTACACTTGCCAAAATTCTAAAGATCCATTTCTCCCTTCACACAAGCACTATACTGGATCCTTTCCTACAACACTCTCCACCTCACTCAAGAAACAATAGACTCACATAACTCAACCATGTTACACAGGTATGCATCAGATAAATCATTAAAATACGACCTGAACTATAGGTAACAACAACAATAAAATCCAAAACACTTCTTCCTAGTGACAGAAAGGCATAAGAATTAAAATTGACACCTAGTAACCAGGAATAGCAATGTTTTCCTGAACAAATAAACAAACAAAAAGATTATGAGTGTAAAATTAATTGTTTATAATTTGCAAAATTAAATTTCAGTATAGATACATTTACTAGTGCTTTTGCTTTTTTCTTTTTGCCACGTATTACAGGTTTCATCCTTGTCTGTGCCACTAGTGAAACTAATTAATGCACTGTGACTGATGGAGCCTTCCATTAACTAAGAAATCCATAATTCTATTCTTCCAGTTATGTTTTACCTGATTATGCAAATTCATACTTTTCCATTTATTTATATGAATCAGGATTAAGAGCAAACAGAATAGCTATATTAAATCAGTTTATGCCAATTGTTATGCACACAAACAAGACAGAAAAGCATTTCTTTTGACACTGTTTCCAGCCCAGGAAGCAGAAGTGAAATATACCAAGCAGGATCCGATAATCCTCCTTAATTTATTTGCAACAGAACACCAATTAGCTATATGCAATTTGATAACCCAACTATGAAATATTTTAATAGTTTCACTTAATATTTTTCAAATACTTACAATTAGTATTAATACTATTTTCTTAACCAACTAGTTTCAGGCATAGCCCTGTATAGTCTAATCATGTGCAGCTAAGACAAAACAGTGATTATCGAGTATCAAGTAAAATCTTCTCTGTCTGGGCAAGGAAAATGACATGATTTTGTAGGTTATGCCTACCAAACCCATCTTTTTCAAACCCACTGAGCTTACACAACTTATTTTCCTTCACAGAAACTAGATGCAGTCATACTTTGTCCTGTTTTTAATACTGACATAAAAAATGCTGGAAGCTGAGACTGAGAATTAGGGCTCTGGGCTTGGCGCTTTCATGGAATAGATCTTTAAAAAATGAAAAGATGTAATGATGCTTCTACAGTTCTTCCCCAGTTGTTGCCCTATGTGAAATAGCCTTAGTCTACTCATCCCAATACAGAATGCAATCATATTGCTAAAAAATAAAACACTGCTGGTAGTCTTAAGTCATATGTAGTTATAATGTGTAACTAAAAAAAAATTCCTGGGGTGATGCTGCTTGCAGTATGAGGTGCCTTTGCTTTAATTTTCTCCAATCAGATGCATTTTCAACAGCATCAGTACAACACATCCATAATGACACTTATTAAGTGGGGTCCCAAAAGATCAAAACTGTTATCTTCAAAGACTTTTAGTTAAAGTTTGAATTACACTAACAGACAAAATAGGAATTCTGAGGCATATTTAAAATAGAATCTGGGGTGACCTTAGAAACCTCTCACTGCCTAAAAAATACTGGCAGTTATAAGCATTATAGTAATTTTTTACAAAAATCAGACTTAATCATATTAGCCAAAATGTGGAGGGGGCAGAACACATTTGCTTGATCGCTTTTGTTGATAAATTGCACATCGAGGGGTGTTTTACATGCTTCTTTAAATCCACTTAATTCCTTTTTCATAAAAACAAACATGTGGCTTTTATAATATCCTATTTTCATGAACTTTTAAACAGAATTTGTTTATGAAAATGGTAAAAAATGTTTCTCAGTTCTGGTCTACTTATGTTAATACACGATTCTGGTTCTCAGCTACAAAAAGATTGATATGATTCTTCTTTTCCTCAACTGAAAGGTCAGATAAAATAAGTACTTAAAAAGCATTTAATAAGTCTAACTTTAGCAATCTTCCAATAAGTCTGACTTTAGCAATCTTCCTAAGCTAGAGAACTCCCTATACAGAGTTTTTATATCCTCCTGAAAGAACCTTCCAACAAATTTGAAAGAGAAACCCCACCTGGAGTACTGCGTCCAGTTCCGGAGCCCCTATTACAAGAGGGACGTGGACATGCTGGAGTGTGCCCAGAGAAGGGCCACGAGGATGATCAGAGGGCTGCAGCACCTCTCTTATGAGGACAGACTGAAAGAGTTGGGGCTGTTCAGTCCGGAGAAGAGAAGGCTCCAAGCTGACGTTATTGTGACCTTCCAGTATCCAAAGAAAGCCCACAAAAAGCTGGGGAGGGACTTTTTAGGCTATCAGGTAGTGACAGGACTAGAGGGAATGGAGCAAAGCTGGAGGTGGGGAGATTCAGATTGGATATGAGGAGGAAGTTCTTCACTAAGAGAGTGGTGAGAGCCTGGAATGGGTTGCCCAGGAAGGTGGTTGGGGCCCCATCCCTGGAGGTGTTTAAGGCCAGGATGGATGAGGCTCTGTTCAGCCTGATCTAGGGTAGGATGTCCCTGTCCATGACAGGGAGGTTGGAACTGGATGATCCTTGCGGTCCCTTCCAACCCTGACTGATCCTATGATTCTACATTATCAATTAATGGACAGACCCTTTAAGCACATTTTTACAGAATCACTCCTAGAAGTGTTAACACAAATTAGATGCTTCAGTTATACAAAGACTATATAAATGACTGATCTAATTGTTCAAGCTTTGTCTATCAATAGGATCAGTTATTCCCACTGATGCAGGTAAAAGAATCTGTCAGCATGATTAGAGTCTAAAATTAATATATAGATATACACACATAATGGAAATAAGGGTGGGGAAATAATTATATAATTGAAATTATCCAACTAAGCAACATATCTACCAAATAATTCTTTGTGCTGGTATAAATACTGCTTTACAACTGTACCACTTCAGATTTCTTTTCCATGTCTCTGATATTTGTTTCATATCAGAATTAAATTAATATTTTGATGTAAACTGACATTTTTTTCTAAATTAGTATAGCAAGCAGTATCATAAAACCAGCCTTTAAAAGAGCAAAATGTATAACCTTGTCTTTAATTACCATATTGTAGTATGTTATATCTACAAAAGAAGATGATGATGAACACCAAGTTTATATTTGAACCTTAGTGTCATATTTATCAATAAATATTCTTCTGATAAGAACTCCAACAGATGAGTGAACCTCCTTACCGTGGTTTAAGGTCTTACTGCAACTGTCTAAACAAATACCTCAACAAAATTTGATGTGCTTGCAACAGAACTACCACAACATGTACCTGAACATTCTAGTCCACTGATAAGGCATATTCAGGTCATGATGCCAGAGTGAAATGCAGTGGCTGAGGCACAGTACATGTTTCTTCTTGCCAACCCTGCTACATAAGCAAGTCAGACAGCAGGACAAAGGAATACCATAACACTGCCATTTCCTCTGTGTTATTTTAGTCCTCTTCTCCTCTACTCTCCTTTCTATCATCTCCTCACTCTGAAGGTCTGTTTTCCCCACAACTTTCCTTGCTGCTGCTTTCTTCATTCTTGCTGTAACCTTCAATGCTCACTTGTTCCAGCATGAGTCTTCTGTACACTTCCCTGTGGAATCTGTTAGCCTGATCACCAATTAATGTTTAAGTATGATAATCTGTGCTTCAGAGGAGACAGTGCAATTAAAAGGAACAGGAGTGAGGACATCACAGCCATTTCTGGCTGACTGCAGTCTGGAAAACATCAATTTACCTTAAGTGCAGATTTCACAATCAGGTTTCAAAACCCTATTATAAACAAGTAATTCTTTAAGCATAAGTGAAGTCTATAAGTGTGTACCTATCCCACAGTTAGTTATAAAATTTTCCTGCAACTAAGTGTTTTAACCAGTCTCCCTGCTATAACATCTGAGGTAGGTACACTGCAACCTTCCCTCAGCTGGGCACTTCCAGGGTCTGTTTCCCCTAAGTTGCCTCACATGCTGCCCACATGCTTGTTTGAACTTTAAATACCTACATGACCATGTCATCCTTGTCAAATGTGACTGAAAATGGACAAAAGAATACTGATGACAGTACCCTTAGACAGAAGACTGTCAGGAAAAAGACAATAGCCAAGCATTCAGTGTGACTCTGCAAGTCTTCTTTCAAAAACAAAACAAAACTTTCGATTCTAAGATACGCAGACTTGTCATAGCATGCTGTTACATCATATGATCAACAGCTAGCTATAAATTATTATTTATTTCAGTGCTGAGGCGTATACCTACCACTGATAATATTAGGTGACACTGACCCTGTAATTAAGATGCTAAACTGGCAGAGGGAGAAGGGAACACCTAGACAAATCTCTGAAATCTGAAGAAAATATTTTCATGTCTAATGTTACAGCTTCTAGATTAGCATAGTTTTTAAATTTCCAGGTTGTGCTAACATAATCCAACAGTTCCTAGAAGAAATGATGAAATACAAATTCTGCTACCATTACAACTTTCTTTTGTATGTCTGAGACTGACATCTTTGTACCTTTTATAGCTTTTAAGATACAAAAATAATTTTTATCTCCTCTTTGCTTCAGCTACTATAAGACTCGATACCTTTCAACTGGTGGCAAGTGTTTGCTGGATGCTAGACAGCAGAAGTGGGCTAGAGATACCAGATTCAATCTCTACTTTATGGTAAGTGTATCTTGGGGTACATCTTCATTGTAGTTAGCACAGGTTACTTGACCACTTGTCAGCCATGCATAAAACCCCCATATAATTCAGCCAGTTAAGACTTTGACTGCAGTTTAATGCATGGATGAGGGTAAGAACAGGAGACCAAATGTTTTTGCTTTTACTGCAAAAAACATTTACAAGCAAAAAAGACCACAGCTTTTAACTTCATCTGTTCTGCAACACAAACAGTGGCTAACCTCTCAAGGGTAAAGATATTTTCCAGTGCTTTTGTACAATATCCAGCCTTTTAATTAAGACTTAGTACAGCACAAGGAATCATGAGTGGTGATGCAAAGCAAAGAAGTCCAAGGAAGCTCAGAGAGGATATAACATTAGGAGACACTACTATAGGAAGAGCTCTGCCATCATGGGTACAAACACCAGAGTATAGACCAATGGACTAATGAAGCATACAGAAGAATCTATTCTCTCTGTAGACAGAATGTGCTCTTGTAAGGTCATCTCAAAAGATACTGTGATTAGCAAACTAAAAATACTGAATATCACTCTTCACTGTATCCACAGTCTGCCAGTACTGCAAAATGTAATATATTGCTTTCTAATATTCAGAACTATAAGAAGGGTAATACGCACAAAATTAGTGAGTCAGCAGAAGTTTGAATTTGGATTAAAAAAATCAAGAAGTCATGAAATGCAGGACTGTGTTCAAAGAGCTTCTTTAACATAGTTCCAGACTGCTCTGTTACAGAAAGTGTATGTGCACGTTAGGCTTGCGTAGGCACAAACTGTCTCTTGACAAAAACTGCGTTTCTGGTTTTGTACTAACCAAACACAGTAAGGGAAGCTACAGCCTGAGAATTCTTATAAGAGGCATGGGGAAAAGCAAGAAAAACTTGTAAGAATGTTTAGGAAGTTGTCTGGCAGTTTATCAAACAGTGGGTCAACACAAAGAAGAATTAAAAAAAAACCAAAACAACCAAAATTCAAAATGGTGTTACTCAGCAACTATATAGCTGCTTTCTACTTATGCAAAATGTATGTTTAAACATGAGTATATGACTCTCATTAAAATTAAAAAGATCTGCCCTACCATAACCAAATTGTTCTAAACTATATAGTAAGCACCAAGTGCTTCATCACACTATTTTCACTGAACTATTTTTATGCATAATCTTTGATTATCTATTAAGTGTTGAAAAATCTTTTACAACACGTATTCTATGCCAGGCATCCCATCTCACAGTACTACTAAAGCTCATTCATCAGAAGGAAAAATCTTATGCCTGGAGTCTATCCACCCCAGTGCACACAATTACAACTTGGCAGAAAATACCTAATTATTTTGTCTTCAGAATTTCAGCTTCATGGATATAGACACTTAGGATAATCATAAGAAGATTTATAGTAAAAAAAAAAAAAAATCAGGATTGACCTAAATGTCAGTGACATAACATCATTTCTAATAAGTACACATATAGAATAATCTCAAACTAGCTGTCTGGCCAGTCCAGACCTACAGCTTCCTTTCTGTCCAGAAGCTGAAAAGTGGCCCCATACCAGACCTAAATCAAAAGGCCAGCACTGCATTTATGTTGACACAAAGGCTAGTGGTCAACTGTGGGTGAAAGATGTTAGCTAGAATTGCAATAAAATGTGATTGTCCCAGTTCAGGATCAATCGTACTGATGCCTCAATAGTCTAACCTAAAATATAACTACTTCAGAGAATGGAAACTAATGAAATACTCCTGGCCCACAACATTTACCCATATAAAGCTCTTAGGATATAGCTCATGAATTCAAGAATTCCCAAGTTCAAACAAAAAGATACAGCCTCCTGTATCACAAAAAAAGTCCATCTGATCAACATCTGAGCAGTCTCACCCTACAGATATTAATTTGATATTCTCATAGCTCCAAAACGTGTGTTTTGAGATATGAAAGCCTCCCTGCAGCAAGATTTACGAAAATCATAAATCTTGATTTATGATTTTCGTATATGGTTTCCAATAATATACAATAAATAATACACATTTCCCACTGTTTGATGTCATTTGGGATTATAATCCCAATTCAGCAAATTCAGAGACTAGTTGCCAAAGTGCGTTTTTTCCCTTAACCATTTCTTCCCTTCCCCTAGGAAACATATATAAGAACAATAATTTTAATTTGGCCATGAAATAGATAGAAAAGAGCCTAAATGAAAGATCTTCGGCTACAAATCATCAGCACATCTCGTTCATGTCAAGTAGTAAATTCTACTGACTAAGGGTTATTTTCTTCCTTCAATTCAGCATTCTTCCATCAGCGACTCTACTGAGCCCCCAACCTCTTTATAAACAAACCCCAGAGAGCATTAACACATCTGTGTATCTGCTTAAAGCTGTAATTTATCAAGAGAGAAATTTAAAAGAGCAATCGCTGGAAGAAGCCTCCTATCAGAACCAGGATTGTTGCAATTAAGTCAAATTACATGCCAAGGCGCGGAGCGTGCTTGGCTGAACAGATCACGAGGGATGCTAACACTTTTCCGGGTAACCAGAGGAGCACCCGACCGCCAATAGGCAAGGCAATCACAGCCCCGCCACCCGAGTCAAGTATTCGGAGAGCTGGGGACAATTACGAACTGCGTCGGGATAAGGACTGCGCTTCTAGAAACCCTGCCCTACAAACAACACACCTGCAACAAGCAATCCCCAACTCGAGGCAATATCCTAAAGCTCCCCTCCCAGCTTTCGGCACGCTTCGGGGAAAAGCTGTGCTCCGTAACCCCGTACTTCTATCCCGTTCAGAGTCAGGATTCTCCCCGTGCCTCCAGCCCAACCGACTCAATCCCATCAGCTTCTGCACAAGGTTGAGTTTCCCAAAGCCGATTAACCCGATTCCCACCCACGGCAGCGCTCCCAAGCCAGGGACGCCTCCCCGCCACCCCGTCCCCCCGCCGCCGCACCACCCACCACCGGGCGCTACACAAACCCAGCTTCCCCTGCCGCCCGTCCTTTGCACGCCTTCCCACAGCTCTTTCCACTGCCCCGCGTCCCCATTTCCGGGG
>VWZI01002463.1:625245-672808 GCA_013396835.1 Psilopogon haemacephalus | reverse complement strand
TGTAAAAAAAAAAAAAAAAATCTATAACATTAAATCATGACATTTCCTATGATGTTCAAAGTAAACATTCTCTAGCTATTGAATTAGTGGAAATAGTTTTCCTTCAACTAAAAGAATACAACCTTAGAAAAATTTATAACCAATCCCTTTATTGCAACATGAAATATCCTCCAGCAATTCTTTTAAATAATATCTGTGGTCTCAAAGCATATATTTCAAAAGTATAGTATTTGAGAAAATGAATACCTCTTGGATGACTACATTCAGAAACTGTTGCCACAGAAACCATGGGGGAGGACAGCACTGGGAAATGGGAAAGAATAGCAACCAAAGAAGTAGATTGCCTGCTTAAGTGCAAAAAAGCACAAACTGCTGTTTGGCCAGTCAAAAGTCTCCGACCTTCAGCTATCCAGCAGTTAATATGCTGAAATACAAAGCTGCAAGATACATCTGCAGCACACCTCCTTATAGTGTTAACAGGATAACATCTGTATGATCTGAAGTGGACGAAGTGTTCACAAAATAGCACAAGGAAAATATGCTAGCATCCCGTCTCCCCAGAGCAAAGTCAACAAAAAGCAATCGCAGTATTGCAGAAGCTTGTAAGATTATCTGGAAGATAATTCTGTTTTGAACCAATTAAGTGGCACCATGTACAGGCCATAGAAACTGCAAGAATCTTGAGAGGTACTCAAATAGAAAATCAGAGACTGCCTCGAAGTTTCTTCTGCCCATAAATTGGAAAAAGAAAGCAAAGTATATGTAATGTGATGTGATGTGCTCCTGCTGTCTGTAGTTCCAACGGAATATGTAGATACGGAGTACAGGGCTACATTTCAAAGAGTTGGGGATATATATGGCCATGCTGGCCTGCATCTGACAGGTGAGGGCTAATTGTGGCTGCAGACTAAGCAGAGGAGCTGAGAAGATGCTAAATTAGCAATACAGAGACAGACTGATTGTTTTTTTTAAGTGCCGTATAAACTAAGATGCTGTGTCATGAGCAAACTGAACTAATACAGATAGAATGAGAGTAATTACAGAGATACTTTTTATACAGTGCACTGTTAAAATGAGGTAAAATATGAGGAAAAATATAAAAGAACTGGAAATTATCACTTAACTGCCATCATTAAGGCCAAGTTAAGTATGCCTGGTATTTGACTAGCTAAGCACATAGATCAGTGAGGTTAACTAACCCTGAGAAACTAGATCAGTCATATCTTGTATCACTGGGGACAGAAGATCCACCTATCAAAATATGATGACCATCTTCATCAACCAGCCAACAAACCTGCTGAGGAGAACTTTAACAAGGAAGTCTTTTGATCACAGATCCTGGTTTGGGGGGAATTTCAGCCTATTCAACATCTGCTACAAGAATACAAGAAGTCAAGGAGGTTTCTAAAGGGTATTAAAGATAACTTCTTGATACTGGCTGGGCCAACAATGGGTGATTCACAGCTGAATCTGCTCTTCAGTAACAAGGAAGAACTGGCCAAGTGTAAGGTCCTGCACCTGGGTTGGTGCAATCCCAAACACAAATCTAGGCTGGGTCACAAGTGGCTGGAGGGCAGCCCTGAGGAAAAGGACCTGGGGGTCTGGGTTGATGAAAAGCTCAACATGAGCTGACTCTGTATGTGCAACCCAGACAGCAACTGTGTCCTGGGCTGCATCAAGGGAAACGTGGCCAGCAGGGCAAGGGAAGGGATTCTCCCCCTCTACTCCACCCTGGTGAGACCCCACGTGGAGTACTGTGTCCAGTTCTGGAGGAGCCCCTATTACAAGAGAGACGTGGACATGCTGGAGCATGTCCAGAGAAGGGCCACGAGAATGATCAGAGGGCTGGAGCACCTCTCCTATGAGGACAGACTAAAAGAATTGGGGCTGTTCAGTTTGGAGAAGAGGAGGCTCCAAGGTTACCTTTACTTCTGCTCTCGTCAGACCCCACCTGGAGTACTGTGTGCAGTCCTGGATCCCCCAACACAAGAAGGACATGGAACTGTTGGAACAAGTCCAGAGGAGGCCACAAAGATGATCAGAAAACTGGAGCACCTCTGCTACGAGGACAGGCTGAGAGAGTTGGGGCTCTTCAGCCTGGAGAAGAAAAGGCTATGAGGAGACCTTATAGTAACCTTCCAGTATCTAAAGGGGACACTAAGGAGGGCTGGGGAGAGACTATTGACAAGGCCTTGTAATGACAGGATGAAAGGGAATGGGTTTAAACTGGCAGAGGAGAGATTTAAAGGGGATGTTAGGAGGAAGTTCTTTACAGTGAGGGTGGTGAGATGCTTGAATGGGTTGCCCAGGGAGGTTGTGGCTGCTCCCTCCCTGGATGTGTTCAAGGCCAGGCTGGATGAGGCCTTCAGCGACCTGATCTAGTGGGAGGTGCCCCTGCCTATGGCAGGGGGTTGGAACTGGATATCTTTGAGGTCCCTTCTAATCTAAACCATTCTATAAATCTATGATATGGTAACAATGCTTTGGTTATCAAAGCTTGGGCTTTCAGAAATGACAGATCAATGGAGTTCATAATCTCATGGGGACTGAAGAGCAGCAGGCTACAGACCCTGGCTTTAGGGGAACAGACTAGTTTATTTCAGTAAACAGGTAGATGTGATCCACTGAACAGCAGTTCCAAAGAGTAAAGTTGTTCTGGAAAGCTGACAGGACAGCATATGGAGAAAAACAAGTAGATGTATTAGTACTTTCAGCAATGAGAAAGCAAAATTGAAGTGCTGTGAAGAGAAAAAGAGGGGCTAAATGGAAATGAAATTCAGGCTGGGGTTACTGTAAGATTTGTATTGTTTGGTAAACTCCTATTCACATACAGCATGTTTTAATACAGGCACAAGTAGAGTTACTTTTAAATAAAAGTGAGGAGATCACATATGTAGAGATGAGCAGTTGTGTTGTGGAGAGCAGTGAAGAGAAATTAAGAGTTGACAGTGGCCAGAAAAGCAAAAATTAATTTCTAGTCTAATGCTATGATATAAGCAAATAATGGAATCTTGACTATATAACCAGAGATATGGCCATGGTAGGAAGAGACATTATTTGCCTTCTACATATGGCATTGGGAATAATATTCTGGCAATACTGCAGGATCCTCTGGTGCTGCTCTTGTTATCAAAAGAATGCTGAGAAATTATTGGAGGCTGGAGAAAATTCTTTGCATGGAGAGAGACATAGAGATTACAATCTCTTTGGCCTACCAAAAAGAATACTGCAAGGTGGCTACAGTGAGAGGCACGACAAGAAAAACACCTATAAACTAAAATCAAACTTGTATTAGAAATTATGCACACTTTTAGCAGTGGAAGACATTAATTCTTGGAATATGCTGCCAAGAGAAATGGCACATCCAGTATCTCCTAAGGACTTCAGTTAACAAAAAGATGCTTTTCTCACACAAGTGCATTAGTTGAACAGATAAAATTAATTCCCTGTTCTGATGTCTCCTGGAGCATGTAGTTGTTGTTGTTATTGTGTAGCATTTGAATTATCATTAACACCTAGAAATACAAGTCAGAAGCCAGAGCACTTTGCTTCCTTAGGAAGGACATCAGACATGAAGAGAAAACCCCATTCTATCTTCAGAAGAATTTATGATCCAAATGTAGAGGCACCAACAGACACAGAGGAGCAAACAGAAGATAGAACGAGTGTAAACTGCTGCTGATCCTCATTCTGTGCCTCTCCTTGTTTCATAATCTTGTAGTCTGGCAGGTGCCCAGTTTACTCTGGAGTGTGTGGGTAGGTTGGCTTCAGAAATTGAGGAGTAGGCATGGTACAGGTATGTTTTGCCTGGATCATCTATCTGTGACTACAGATGATTTGGCTGAGTCCGGAGCATGTCAGGTTTTTATTAATGTTGCTTGACAACAGGATTTGGCCCCTGAATCTGTTCACCCTTTCACTACCTAGTCAAACCGCCAGCTGGTCAGACTGTTGCTGCAGTATCCAAATGCAGGCATCTGTTGTCGCAGCAGTACACAGTATGACTGCAAGATCATAACATCATAGGACAACTCAGGCTGAACAGGACCTCTGCAGATCTCTAGTCTAACCCTATGCTCCCAACAGAGTTGGATCTCAGGTCAAAACAGGTTGCTTTGTGTACATCTACCACTCTGATTGTTCTGGAAACTCTTAAATTTGGATCCAGACATAACAGGGAGGAGGGGTTGATTCTTTAAAGAAAACCATTTGTATTCACCATCTGCATTTATACTGACACGTAGCTCAGAGAAGAAAATCTGCCATTCTCATGATAGATTAATCAGCCTTGCTATGGAAATGCACCTTACTTTGTAGGCAATAGGTGTTGCAGGATTTGTGCTATGAGGTAGCAGAGAGTAAAAGACAAAATAAATTTTCCCGAACTTGAATTTCCTAATTCCAAGAAAGCCTGAAGCTGCATCGAATTATACAGAACTGCAATCTTAAGACATTATGTGAGTGAAATTGGATCCTTCTGGGGAACAGAAGAGAGAAAATTGGAAGTACATTTGGAAAGTCATGTTTTGTTCAAACCATCTTGTACTGACTGGCAGGTGTTAAAACATCTGTACTACCAGATTAATCACTGCAAATTATATTGATGTTACATTTCGGAAGAGAGCTATTTTCCTAACAGTTGTACGTGCTCTCTAAGAGCCATGACTGGGGAGTGACGGTAGATGCAAAAAGTTAGACAAGTAATACATTCTATAGATAGGTTCAAAAGAACAAATTAAGTCTTATTTGTAATCAGTCATAAGCAAGACAGAAATTATTACCACAAAATTGTACAAACTATAAAAATTACAATACTAAGGTTGTACAATAACTAAATATTAATTTATTCCATAGCACTTTCCATCAGTAAATCTCAGAGTATTTTATAAAGAGGTGCAAGAAATAATAATTACAAGACCACATCTGTACACTCAATAAATTAGGTGAGAGTTCTATAACTGATTAAAATTTGCTCATTATGAATTTTCCCTTACACTCATTTTGGAAGACTGAAGCTTTCCTCAGTATCAGTGTTGGGTTTTTCTGTTTGTTTTCTCTTTTTTTTTTTTTTTTTTTTTTTTTTTTTTTTAAGCAGAGGGCAGTATTTGTTTCTTACAGAGTTCACACATGGGGATATTTTGATACTTTAATTTTCACAGCTCAGCTTATACTGTGCATCTTGCCAAACATCTTGGCAGACAATTAACCTGTTATTAAACAAAGGATTACCAGTATCTGAAAAGCTGAAAAAGAAAATAAAAAATTCCATGCAGCTAATCTGAATACAAATTTCTACCAACAGCACTTAAAATATATATAATTTGAGAGGGAGACCCAGCAAAACTAGAAGAATTCAGCTGTATTGAAAATAACACTGTATTTCTAAAGTGTTATTATTATTGTTGTTTAAATTTTTAGCTTTCTAAAAGCAGCTGAAATTGTAACTGAAAATAAAATTACAGTTTTTAGAAACAGCTCATTATAAAATGGTAGCTCTTTTGAAATATGTCATTGTATTCTACAAGAGAAATGTGTATACTTTGGGAGTCAGTGATCCCAATACAAAAGCACGTGATCTAGACAGAAAACCAGCAACTGTGTGCTTTTTGACATTGCGCCACAAATATATTTAGAAATAAGGGGGCTTAATGTTGTAATGAAATACTTCAGATAATAGAAACTTTTCTTTAAAAAATAATAGCTTTGATTCTTGACACGGGAACTAGGGAATCCAGTGTCTCAGTAACTCCAGTTTCTCCTTAGCATGAAAACCTCAGGGGTCAGTGACACTGCTCTAATGCTGCCTTGGAAAATCCATTACTAGAGGTGAGAAGTGCAAGACACTTCTTCAGTCTCTGTGTTCTCTACCAGAATACCAAGCGAAGCTTCCCACTGCAGTCAGCAAGATAGTATTTCTGTGATCTTTGCAGCAGCTCTCCCAAAGCAAGATTAACTGTCATGTAATAACAACAGTGACGCATCATATAACAACAGGCAGCCTCCAGGTGAAGAGTCTTTGTATCATTACAGTCTCCCACACTAATCAGTTCTCTGCAGTAGCAGGATATAAAGGAAGCTGAGGAGGAATAGGTAAAACAGCATGCAGATAGCCACACAGTGGGAAAAAATATCAATAAGAGGTAGAAAAAAATCCTGGAAGCAGTTTTGTGGAGATAATGAAATTGCTCAAGAGCATTTACTGTTAATAGCCTGTGTTTTTCATGACACTAATGGGTGGTTATTTTTGTTTTAATTGAAACATATGTCCCAATTTGCAGTATTTTGTGCTTCTGCTGATCTAAACCCATTGTTCAAGTGTGTGTTGCAATCAGTTCTCAAACAGCGTTCTCTTTGTCAGCAATACAGAAGTATAATGATTTTGATTTCTTCTCCTGGAAGATTTATACCCTGGAAAACCCACAGTTCCCCTCTGTATTTGCAGATGGTCCTTTAAATACTCCCATCTGGTTATACTTGGTTTTCTCTGGCTACACTTATTTTTTTCTTAAAAAAACCAAACCAACCAACCACATTACTGCACGAGCAGCAGAACTAATAATGCTCAATTCCAAATGGATTTGTGGCCGCTGTCTTTATACTGCAGTAATCCAGGCATCACCTCTTTGCTGCCCATGGCCTCATTTCCTCCTTTCATTTCCGCTGCAATTTCGTTTCTTTCCCCTGCAGCAGTACTTCTTGCCACTTGCCCTCTTTTCGTTTGCCCGTTTTGCCCCTTCACCTGCACTGCTTCTCTCCCTTGGTTAAGCTGTGGTTGCCTTGGAGCAGCATATATGCTGATTAGCTCACATTCCTATTTTGCATATTTCATGAAGACTCCACAGCATTTAAAAAATATTAATGAAGTGATCTCTAACAAAAACCCTGCTCCACAAATACACTCTATTTATTATTCCTGTTATACCTATGGAAAAGTTGGTCTAGTTTGCCTTTGGTTATAGCTTGGTCAATTTTATCCTTTGCTAATTCTCCATTTCACTTCTCCTTCACTGACTATTAATTTGTTATTTTCTGGCTATAGTGTTCACTCTGAGCAGCTGCTGTCTCATTGACAGGAGCTGTCAGAGCATAGCCAAGTCTCATTATTTTATTGCAAGCCTTGTGATATCTGATAGTTCCCTTGCAACCACAGTTTCTGGGTTCTGGTGATGAGGATTACTTTGAGAAATTCACCTTTTGGTTATTATAACAAGTTCATAGCTCAATAAGCTATAAAACTGAAAAATGATAGCAGGACTGAAAATGTTCAAAATAGTGAAAATAAAAGCTCATGTGTTTTTCTTTAAATACAACTGTTTTAAAGCATCTATGCCTTGTGATGTTATGGTGTTTGTCTCAGGTTCATCATTTAAGATACTAGCATCTGTAAGACTACAGAAGCTACAGACCATTTTCCGTTTTGGAAAGGAGGCTGGCCTGCAAAAAACAAATCACTTAGTGAAGGCTGACATTTTCTGACCACAAATTCAAACTCTGCTAAAGCACCTGGGAAAGAATATATAATTGGAATTACAATCACATATGAAGAACTTTATTGGAGAAAACAGTGTGCTTTTTACTCCTGAATTTTCAGCATTTGATTATTCCTTCCTTTGGCTTTGAATTCAGGCTAGGATTTTCTTTTAGCATCTAGAAAATGTGGGACTAGAGTAAGACAATATTTACTGAGATTGTTACAATCTGCTCAGTACTTCAGTTTGCAGTAACTGTGATTACTTTATGAATTATTTAAAATGTTTAGCACTGTTAAAATCATAAACATTCTACTTTGTCTTTACATATTCATAGAGAAAAGCAAATTTAGTTTGGCATGTTTTGTAGATAAATTTAAATTTGTGGTTCACTGGAATTCATCTAACACAAAGTACAAAACATTCCTTTACTTGAAGTAAGAATAGCCATACTGTATATAGTCAAGGTTCTTTGCTATTTCATAAGCAATTAAAAACAATTATGTTAATGGCATTGTTTGGAAGAAATGTGAATGGCTACCTCAATGCCAATATTTTAATACAATCACAGATTATAGAATAAGAAAATTATTCCACCCACATTTTTACTTTATGCTCTTGTATCCATCAGGTATGCTGCTTTTTTAAACTACAGCACCTGATGAGAAGATGGAGGCATCATAAACTCAAAACAATCTCTGTAACATATGGAGATCTTTAGTCCAGTCCCCTGCTCAAAGCAGGTCCTCAAGGCCATACTGAGCTTTAAATAGCTCCAAGGATATATATTCCACCAGCTCTCAGCAACCTGGTTGAGTGACCACCTTTACATTAAAAACATTTTCATTATCTTGAGTCAGAAATTTCCTACGTTCTAACTTATGTGCATTGCCTCTTGTCTTTCTACTGTGCACACCTTCAAAGTGTCTCAGTCTTCTCTACATGCTCCCATGAGGCAGCAGAAAAGAGACAGAAGATTTTGTTATCCTCTGCCAGTTGAGCAAACTCATCTCTTTCAGCTTCTTCTCATCAGTCTCTGTGCTTCAGCCCCACAACCATCTTGGTGGGCCTCCACTGGGCTTGCTCCAGTACATCCATGTCTTTTGTGTCCTGAGAAACTCAGAACAGGATGCATACTCCAGACAAGATCTTTGTAAGTGCCAAATGGAGAGGAAGAATCACTTGCCCTGCTGGCTAACCTCATGGTTAATACAGTCCTGAATGCAGCTGACATTGCAGCACAAGCATACTGCTGTTGTCCACAAGGCTCCTCAGGTGCTTTTTAGCAAAGCCCCTTTTCATACAGCCAGCCTTCAGCATGTTCTGATGCATGTGGCTGGCCCCACCCAAGTGGAGACTTCATGCTTGTCTGTCCTGAACTTCAAGTTTCCTCTCAGCCCATTTCTTTGGCCTGTCTGTGTCCCTCTCAAATAGCAGCCCTGTCTTCCAATGATTAGACCACTCCCAACAATTAGATAGCATCTGCAAACTCACCTGAGAATGAGCACCCAAAACAGTTTTGTAATAGTTTCTGTGAGGTATCATGTGAGTTCAAACTCAGTGTGCCATTATTAGAAACTATTCTTACCTATGATACTTTACATCAGGTATTACATTTGAGCAGCAAAGCTCATCTTCAGATTCCAATCTCTTTGTCCTCCAAAGTTATCCTTGTCTTGGACAACTGGCATAGGTTGAGCTTCTGGTAAAATTATACTCACTGCGAATAAAATAGTCACATGCTATAAATCAGGTAAGGAAAAGGTCAACAAGTCTGGCCCTTGCCAGTCTGCAAGTTTTCCTAGAGTATTTGTTTTGCTTAGGCCAATCTGCTTGAAAGTTATTAAAGGCCTATTCTGTCCTATTTATTCCTTATGGACAAAAGTTCTTTGAAGACACAAAATTTCACCTGAGCAAAATCATCAAGAACTGACTTTGTGACTCTGAAATCACTGAAAGTGCATGAGTGTAAGATTAAAAAATCATCTTCTAGTTCCTGGCTACCACTTTATGGACACACACTGAAACATTTAGAACCCACACCAAAAACAACACAACAAAGCCAAAAACAACCTCAGGAGCTTAATGCTTTGTGATCATCTTCATTAATGAGAGGAAGTATCTCTGAAATAATTGGTGCATGGTAAATAAACTAATTGGGTCTGTTGCATACAAATTTGTTCACTGATACTCAAGAGAGAGGTGTGGGAATGGGGACAAATACACAGAGCCTGCTACGTGCCTGGAAGCTCCAAGAGCTTGGGTTATTTAGCTTAATAAAATGAAGGTGTAAAGAAGATATTCCTCTGCGTAAAGAATTACAGAAAAAGGGCAAGCATTGTTGTTCTTCCAGCTACCAGAAGTGAACATAAGATCAGGCATAAACAAATAAGGACAAAATAGCAGTATGTGCCTAATCATGAAGCTACTTATTTCTTAAACAGCACTTAATAGCTCCCAAGAGGGCCAGTGAAGGGCTTAAGGGAGATTATGGAAGATCAGATTTTTTAAACTATATTTTAACATAAATTCCATACTTATATTCAACATGTCGTCAAAAGAAAATCCCCACATGCAGATTTACTGCTGTCAGAAGCTCAGGTTGTCTATGACAAAGAAGCAAGAAGTGTCTGTAATTACCAGCTGTGTTGTGTTAGCCAGCAAGTGGCTAATCGCCTTTTGTCAAAACAACTAAATACACACAGAAGCTGATGCTGACAATACCAAGAGTTGCTTGTTCCTAGTTAAATGGTTTGGACTCAGGGGAGATTACACAGACATAGGTGACCTGAAAGGATTAGTAACACTCATAAGATGTTTGAGAAAACATTACATTAATGAAAACAGTTTCCTGAGAAGCCACTCCATTAGAAAGGGAGGAGAGAGACATCAATTGCTTTTGAAATGATATTTGATAAATCTGAAGTTTGATAAATAGATTATATTGCTTGGTACTCGTGAGAAAGTGGTCACAGTCACACAAGAGTTCCTTGGATGTTCCTGATAGTTCCACTATGGTGAGTAATGCAGCATTGACTGACATGCATACACAAGTAGAATGCCATGGTATTCAAATAAGCACTTGCATGACAGAACTTTTTCACTATTTCAGATTTGATGTGGCAGTCGAGATAATGATGGGAAAAAAGGCCATTTGTTTGGTTTCAGTATCAACCTACCTGCATCTAGTAACATTTTTAATTAGCAATTATTGTAGAAGTAACATTAGTGTAATGAAACCTTTCACCCCTGTGTGATGTACTGGACCCCATCAGAATTCTTTTCCCCTTCATTTGTCTTCAACGACACCCTGTCATTATTTTCCATTCCTCTCTCCATGGAAGTGGCAATGCAGCTCAGTGCAGCCACCTGTACCGGCACTTGTGGGATTCCCCAGCGAGCCCATTCAAGAGTTTGTACAGTCACTTCTAGAAAGTTACTGGTTGCTCAGCCACAATCTTTATTGATTTTAACTCCCGTGAAACTAGGCTCAGGCTTTTATTTGCAGAATTGGTTTTGTGGATATGAACTACTAGAAATAAAATGTTAGTGCTAGAAACATCAGAGGGCTAGAGACTGTTAAAGTGGGAAGGAGCATGACTCTGAGATGCCACGTAATATGACCTTTCTGGAAAGAGAGAACAATGGAACAACAGGATCAACCAAAGAAATGACACAGATTACGTTGGCCAGTAACTTTTTGGTCAAAAGCAGAGAGTACATGCTACATTTCTATGAATGGAAGCCTACCATGGGGTAAGCAATTAACTTCACAGTCTTGATTTTCAGTTTAGACTCTGGGTTTCACAGTGTTATCACAAGAGGAGCTGCAGATTTCAACCCTTTTATTTAACACCTATTCTCAGTTAATCCTGTTAAAATTTTGCTCCAAGTTGTAATCAGCCTTGCTGAATAACCTAACACAAATGGAACACCACGGTTGAGAACTGCGTGTGTATCACTTGGTCCTCTGAGCATGGGAGCAAAGCCAGATCCTACTGTGCACTATAATTTCAGTGAGGGATTCCTGACAACCCCATGTGCAGAATCATCATATAATGTGTATTCCTTAGAGAGAGCTGTTGACCAGACAGATGCTGCAAAGAGGTGTCAGAAATTAAACAGGACTCTCCCAGAGAAGATACCAGAATCCTGACTATGGGAACTTGGAGACTAGAATAGTTTTTGGGGTTTTTGCATGATATTTTCCATTTTGAAAACCGAAGTGATGTTTACCTAGTCCCCACTCCTTTAATTTCTAATGAGCCCTTCCTCTCAAGGTCCTTTCCCTGGTTCCCATTGAAGCTGCTTTCCTTGTCTTGCTCTACCTCCAAGCCAGAGAGTAGGAGGGAAATCGTTTATCACGGTGTAGTAAGATTTCCAAAGTACATTAACAGGTGGAGCACCTGCCTGGGACCTACATAGGGTTTTAGATTTTCATGTTAAATTGGGTATTGTCACTTGCATTCATCCCAGTCTTCAGGACATGTTGTGGTAGGCCAAAAATAGGCATAATATGTCTTCTGGCATGTCTAGACGTGATCTTATTAAATTATGAAATAAGCATTATCAGTATTAATGAATAATATTTAACAGGATGTGGTGTTTCTGAAGCAGAACCAGATGTGACGTTTACTCTACAGCTTAGAGGAAACTGGAATCTGGATCCTACAACTACAGTTTGATCAAGGAAAAGCAATTTGGGCTGGATTTCTGAGAGGATGAGGCAGGGCAGTATGGGGAGCACTGGCAGTCTGAAATGCGGAGCTGCTGGTCTCCCCCATATCTGCTTTGCTGCTAGCTCGAGTTTCTAGACCAGAACTCACCCCACAACTTCTGCAACTTTATCTGCTGGAGACAGCCATTATTAAGAAATCTCTTTTTTGTGAGCAACAGAAAAAGGCTCTGCAGTCCTTAAGTGCTCAGCAGGCCACAGTTTTGGGAACCTGTTTATCAGGTGTTGGGTATAGGGGGATGGACTGATGGACTTCTGGATTAAACCCAGATGGCATGCACAGTGGGCGATTCAGTGGAAAGAAACACAATTGTTTCTTTGAAAAGCAGAGCTAAAGAAGAATTTGCTAATGAAAGTAAATTTTACAAACAAAAACGTTACCAAAAATTTGAATAAACATTTCACGCAATCTATTCAGGTCAAAAATGTAGCAAATCCTGAATGGCTTACTTGGCCCCATATAAAGCAGAGTTCAATTAAGTTCACAGTTAATACCCCCTTGTGAATTATGCTTACATGTTTCATAGGTGGACATGAGTTCCAACATGTGGAGTTTCTTCCCCATTCCTCCCTGCTCCACGTGGAGATTTGCCCTCTGTGTAAATTACTGGCAAGGGTAAGTCATTCAGCTCACCGAAAATGCCCATCTTCTGTATTCAGTAATGCCTTTTAGGATTTGACAGCCTGTCTTTACTTTGCTTGATATCCTCCCTGAAATATATCCGTTGCCAATATGCTTCCTCACCTAAAAGCTGTTCAGGCTTGTAACTATCTTCACACTTGGAAAGGTTTCACGGCACCTAGGCTGACTGCATATTAAATGATGCAGACTTTCTCTGTGTAGATATCAGGTGCTGTAAATTCTAGATTTTCCATGGTGCAGAGATGGAATACAGATGCATTTTTCTAAATATATTTTACTCCAAGAGATTTTATGTGGAGACAGGGCCTCTGTCACAACATGCCATGCCAGCTAGCTTTGCAGGCAGAACCTGATACTGTATTTAATCCTCCGTATCCATTCTTGTCATCCATAAATATTAAACTAGCTTTAAAATGATGATAGAAGGGGCTTAAGTTTTGCAAGACAACCTCAAAATAACTGTGAAGTTAGTCAGAGGATCAAGTAAGTTTTTATATGCTGCTCTAAGTTATCATCCCTCCCCTAAATTAAGTAAGTGCTTCCTTCATTCAAAACAAAAAAATCCTGCAGCAGGGCAATTTGTGCTTGAGACAAGTTCTGAACTGTCCCTACATGTTTAGCTCAGTGGAGGGAGGTCCTTTTTTTTGACTCATTCCCGCCTGCAATCAGCTTCCCATGATGATTCCTGTCTGTTCTAATGTTGATGATGCACAAACACAATGAGTCACTCTGCCAGCTCTGGAAGCTCCTCGTCAGTCCACTTCATTTTCAAGCACCACACAGCTGATGCAACCTGTGGCCATATAAAGCCTTTTTGTTGAGAATCCATACTTGATTTATCTTTGTGGAGACATCTGTCACACAAATTGTAGATTATGGCATTGTGAGAAACCTCATTACAACAATAAGAAATCCCAGACCTGAGCAACGTCTTTGCTTCTGCTGTTGGTTTGCTTCTCCTATCATGCATTCCCGACCAGGACTACCTGGATCTGCAATCAGGCAGCTGTCAAAATACACAATGTAGCACAAGGTTCACATTATTTCAATTTTAAATTCTGGTGTACTTCTTTAATGTCAGCAAATTCTTGTACTCTGGATTTAATCTCGGAATGTTCTTTTTGGCACAATCAAACCATTTTTAAAGAATGTGAACTAATTAAAGTATAGTGGTATTTCGTTGGACATGAGCAGTCTAGCAGAGGTCTAGTTTTCTCAGCACTGAACAAAGCTTCTGCTGCAGTGAATAGGGTTAGCATCTTGGGTCCAGTAAAGGTAAGTAATAAGTGGGGTCTTACGCAAAGAATAGCCATTACTTTTGAGAACTAGATACTGACCTAGTTCCCCTCTGAAGACTGAATCCTTCCCAAAGCTGTCCTTGAGTAGTTTTGGGGAGAGAGAGACATCAGAGCTAGTGTATTTTTGGCAGCAAACTTCAGTTGCCTTTAAACGGTAGCCAAAGTGTAAACAGCAGCACAAAGAGGCCACTCCACTGTCAACATCACCTGGCCCTGTCTCCCGGCACAGTCATGAAAAAAAAAACAAAAAACAAAAAACATTTGTCTAGGCTTCATCGAAAGAATTAAACTTCTGCCAGGGCAGTTCCGTGATTGTTTATCAAGATCGGCTTACGTGGCTTCTTTGAGAAGACATACCTCAGGCAGGACAAGCGCGCAAGACAGATGGGCAAATCAGGTAGGCAGGTAGGCAGGCAGGCAGGCAGGCAAATCAGGCAGGCAGGCAGGCAGGCAGGCAGGCAAATCAGGCAGGCAGGCAGGCAGGCAGGCAGGCAGGCAGACAAGCAAATCAGGCATGAACGGGCAGCTCCGCGGGAGTTTCTCTCAGGCGCGGCGCGGGCAGCCTTGCGAGGGCCTCTCTGTTAAGGGCGGCCGCGGCACCGCCTCTTCCTTTTCGCCCCAGCCGCCATTTTGAGGGCACACGCGGTGAGTTGTGCTGAGCTCCGCTGACCGGATTCAGGTGCCTCCGCAGGTCCACGTAGTGGCGGGAAAGCGGCCGAGTTGCACTGGCGGCGGGGGCGAATGGGCACCGGTTCCGGGCGGCACGGCCGTGCTGAGAGGCGGGGGGTTCAGAGGGAAGGAGAAGGCCGCGGCCTGCAGGCGTGTTGCGGGGCGCCGGTCTGAGTCAGGAGAATGCAAAGGGATGGAGGGAAGGAAAGGGTCCAGTAGTGAGTGCAGTATTGGAGGAGTGGGGCCCCGCTGAGGGGGCAGTGGTGGTCCCGCTCAGCCCAGAGGCCGGCGGTGGCATATCGGGGCCTGGAGAGCGGCTCGGCGCCGGCGGGCTGGCTTCGACAGCTCTTGAAATGTGGGCCTTGTGGTGGGACCCGCTGCGGCAGTATTCAAGTTTCGTTAACCTGTCTGGTGGTCGGCACCTGGGATGGTGACCTATAATTCTGTTGGTGGGGATGCTGGGTTTTGATGCCTTGTAAGGAGAGGCTGAGGGAGATGGGCTTAATGGGTCTGGACCAGAGGTCCTCACAGTGTATGAAGAAGACAACAGATCCTGGTGCATGACAGAGGCACGTGGCAGGAGCACCAGGCATCTGGCTTAAGTCGAAATCAGAAGTTCACACTGGGTGTAAGGGAAGGTTTTTCATCGTTAGCACAAGAAGTCACGACTTTCAAACAAACCCCCCAGGGAGGCCATGCAGTGTTTTCTCTTTATCCTTGAAGGATTTCAAGCCCTGAGCAACGTGGTCTGATCTCATAGCAGTCATTGCAGGAGGTTGAGCAAGGTGACTTGAGAGCATCCCTTATAATCTCAGTTACTCCGTGGTTCTGTAAATTATGTTTTCTGTGAATGTCTAAGCTAACAACACTTTCTGATTTGACCCAGTAATTGGAAAGTGGTGAATAGTCTTAGAGACTTGATTTTTCTAAAGTGTTTGAAAATGCCATTAGACAAAGACTGAGTGAATGAACCAGTAGTTCTGAATAATTTGCATTTGTTTTTACAGTAATCAGCCAAAATGACGAACACAAAGGGAAAGAGGAGGGGGACACGTTATATGTTCTCCAGGCCCTTCCGTAAGCATGGTGAGTATACCTTGTTGCAAGAATGCATTAAGCTGCAATCTAAGTAGCGTTTGTGAAACAGTGGTTTGTGTCAAAGAACTATTGACAGCTTAGGTTAAAAACTGTAGAATTTTATGCAAGTAAAATTCCCAGCTCTTACAGCTTATACATTGTTATTCTGATTGCTTAACAGTAATAATAATGCTAATTGTGTTAGTGCTTGAAAATGGATTTCAAATTAAAGAAAATAATTCAGTAACTTCCAGTTTAAATGTACTTTTTTTTTCCTTTTGCCTCTTAGCAATGAGCAGTGATTACAGTAGTGTTCACAGTGAAGTAGTAAATAGTGTAATCTCTTTTGAAGTTCTGTATTAGGAGTGCAATTCTTCCTGACTTAGATTTACTTTTTTTTTTAATTGGGAGTGTGTGAGAAGGCAGTTACTACTTAAAAAAAAAAAAAAAACAACAACTCAGTGTTGTGGTTTTGAAATTAATTTAAATTTGAGCTATTTAAGAAAATGTCACCAGTGCATGAACCGTGTCCCCCATACCATTTTTTGTGTGTGTGAAACTGGGCTTCATAAGAACCCAATTTTGTATCTCTTTAACAGGAGTTGTCCCTCTGGCTACCTACATGCGCATCTACAAGAAGGGCGATATAGTTGATATCAAGGTACTTTGTACAATGCTGTGTAGTAAAATGTTAAAGCAGTGTAATCGTTTTCAGTCTCCAGTTTCTGGAAGTAGTCTTTTTCTGTTATTCGGTGTGTGTGTGTCAGCACAAGTATCTGCCACCACAGGGATGGTGATTGCAGAGCCACGTTAAAACTAGAAATGAATATATAAATGTAAGGATAAGTCATGTATATTAATACAGGGGCAAAAAAAGTAAGCAGTGTTTCCCCATCACTTGGTATTTTCTAGAACTTGTTTCAAATCACCTATACTCTGAAAATGAAATTGCAGTGAATCTGAAAGCCTTTCACCAAGGATTGTTTCTTAGTCGAATCATTTAGTTTCATTTGAAATGCAGAGTTTTCATAAGAGTCACACATATGATGTGTAATCTCCTTGGTTGTTGTTTCACTCTTGCAGAACTGAACTGCGTTGTTCATAATTAACACTTCTTGACACCCTGGAGCTTGATGATGATTGTCTCCTGTGATTGCTTGCTGAAAGCAAAGTGATCTTCCTTTCACCGACACTGAAAGCAACCAGAATTGTCATAGCAAAATTTGATAGTCTTTGAATATGAAATGCATGGCTATATATTCCAATTTATGAATGAAATGGCAGTATTTTTAAATCAATCACAAGTAATTTGAAGCATGTATTTTAAATAACTTCTGAAACAGAAGTCCTTAATGGTTTTGTAGGATGTGGTTTATTTTGTTTGTTTTTCTCAAGTTAAATTTTGCACTTTGTTTTATCTCCTAACAGGGTATGGGTACAGTTCAAAAAGGTATGCCTCACAAGTGTTACCATGGCAAGACTGGAAGAGTATATAATGTTACTCAACACGCTGTGGGCATTATTGTTAATAAGCAGGTCAAGTAAGTAATGAAGTTCTCTGTATTACATCTTTGTATTTGGGAGGATTATCTGTAGTTGCACCCTCCTTTCACTTTGCCAGTTAGACACTTAATGTCTTTATTGGTCATTCAAGGTGGGTAAAGTGTTTATCCTTTTTATAACCCAAGCAAATGATACTCATTTGACTTGGATCCTGTCAGAGGAAACATTTTTTGCTGAGAAGTACTTAATGACATTACCTAATGGGAGTTTTCAGTCAACTTCACATTGGTGCTGAAGCCCTTTTTAAGTATTAATGTGTAGCTTTATTCAGATGGATTTTGTACAATTCAATCAAAAAGGACAAGTTGGGTTTTTTCCCAGAGCTGGACTGCAATGCAGTGGTAATATAATTCTTCATGCGCTACATGGTTGAAATTACATGTTAGTCCACAATTTTCATCTAAATTGTCAGCATCATTGTTAGGTATTAATAAACTTTTAGTTTTAGAAGTTATATCTAATTTGCATGAACAGTGTGTGTGAGTGATTGCCCTTAAGAGAAAAAAATACTTGACTTGATCTTACAGAGTTACTCATGTAAGGGCCATAAAACTAGCTTCAAAATAGCCTTTTATTAAGTGCTGTAGATTAAAAACTCATTTCCTGTCTTAGAGGCAAGATTCTTGCCAAGAGAATTAACGTGCGCATTGAGCACATTAAACATTCCAAGAGCAGAGACAGCTTTCTGCAGCGTGTGAAAGAGAATGAAAAGAAGAAAAAGGAAGCAAAAGAAAAAGGCATTTGGGTTCAACTGAAACGTCAGGTAATAACTTTATTGTATTTGACATGTTGTTAATTCAGTTCACAAAAATATACAAGAACCAAAACAGTGTTACTTTGTAAACTGAGGTCTGTCTTAGAAAACAGATCCCAAATAAAGCAAAAAGCCAAAGATCAAACAATATTCCACATGAATGAAGCTGCTCACAACATTCTGAAAAGTCTTAGTCTCTGACAGACTGTGTTGGCAGTGTCTTTTTGCCACTACCCTCGCTTGGGTTCCTGATCCTCTTGATTGTTTTGCCCGGGGAGGTTGCTGGTGTTTTTTTGTTGTTTTTTTTTTCTTTCATTTTAAGAATAGAGTGGCAGTATGCAGAATGCCTGTACTGGGCTGACTGCTCTCGTGCTTGAAGAGGGCTGCACAACCTTTGTCTGGGAGCAAAGGGACGTGCACTTTCTGCTGTGTTGCTGATTTGCATCAGGAAGCTGCAAATGATTTATAGGATCAGTGATGGTTTGTGTTTTTTTAGTTTAGTTGAGTTTAGATGCAGCAGCTTCTTTTGTAACCCTCTAAGAAAAAACACTAACTAGACTTCTAGAGTTCAGAGGGGAAATGATGGCATTGCTTCTGGAACCATAGAGTACAGGGATAACTTGGAATAGTAAATTGCAAAGGGTACAGTGTCAATTCTTTTTTCTTTTAGCAATTAAAATTAAGCACACTGTAACAGATAGTTTTCTTAACGATTATTTGTGGAATCAGATTTTAGAGATACTAGCAATGAAAATAGCTGTAACGTGTATACAACAATATGTTCAATGGTCATCAAAATGAATTGTCTATAAGGTTGCTTTTGAGGTACAGTGTCAAGAGGCTTTTTTTTTTTTTTTTTCTGTTTACAGCCTGCTCCACCAAGAGAAGCACACTTTGTGAGAACTAATGGCAAGGATCCAGAGCTGCTGGAGCCCATTCCCTATGAATTTATGGCATAATGCTCATTTAAAAAAATAAAGGTCTGGTTTTGGACAAGTGTATGTGATTGTGGCTGATTACTTTTTGGAACAGATGCTTTAGATAACTTGTCTTTTATTGACGTTTAACTCAATTAATATGATGCTTGGCCATTTAAATTATTACAGCTTTTGTTGATAAGTTGTTTATATAGACCATAAATCCTAGGAACACTGACATTTTAAATGTTTAGTGATAATCATGAGTTAATGTGAGAGGACATTTATGTCACCTCTAAACTAAGAGCATTTACCAGGAATTGCACAGTGTAATTTAAAGGTTACTTTTTGTGTGGGAAAAGAGACAGTGAGATTTGGATTTCATTGATACAAACTTTTGGCTAAGGGGCTTCAGTTTTAGTACTGAACAATTATGGAAGCAGTTTTTGAATGTAACCTTGACAAAAAGCTGTGAACAGGTCATGGTGTTTCATCCCTGTAACCTGCAAAAGAAAGTTTTGGGGTTTTTTTAGAACATCCTCAGACCAATAAGTATTCTTAGGAAATAGTTTTAAATGACGCTTTAATTCCAAAATTGCTAGCCTGTGTAATTTGATTTTTATAATTTGAGTTGTCTGGCATAGCTGAACACTTGTGTTCTGTTGTGTGCTGGTGAACCTAAACATCTGCCTGGATGTTCTGATGCATTCCTGTCACCCAGTGATTTATTGATGCTTCACAAAAAACCCAGTGCTACCTGGCAGAAGGACATTCACAAACTACTTAGTAACATGTTTCTGTGATCTTTGTTTGAAAAAGTGTGGAGCTTGCTAAAAACTGGTGAAGGTAGCTTTGAAATTGCATAAGCAACCTTAACTGTGTTCTAGATATGGATAAATAATAAACATTTTAGTGTTTTGTAAGGTATTGCTTTGCGACTTCAAGTGAATTGATGCAAAAAATGTGCATGTAGAGAGAGTAAAATAGTAGAGAAGTAGTGACCTCAAGCAATTTGTACGTATTGAAAATTACTGAAAAATCAGTTGCAGGACAGCTAAGTAGGCTTGGGACTGAGAAATTGAGAAACAATAAGGTTTACTTTTTCCCTTATTTCTGAAGTGCCTTAAGCAGAAGTGTCATACCATGTATGGATTGCTTATAAATTTAGGGATTAATGGCTGTTTACATTTGCCTCACATTCATGAAATGTAGGGTTTGGATGTTGAAGTCTGGCTTGGCCTGGTATTTTAAGGGTGACAGGCTTCAGACAGTGGAGATTTGGAAGTCCTCATGAGCAGATGCTGTGTTTGGTGGAGTAGATGGTTGGAATGACTTTGGAAGTGCTTTGAAGAAGATGGAGCAAAGCTCACCTGTCCACGTATGAATACATAACACTGGTATTCTCTTGACAGCATATGTATTTGACACGTGCTGCATGTCCTGAAGTAAGGTTGTGATTTACTGTTGCAGCTTTTGCCCTTGGCTTTTATGATCAAGTGGGATTTTCTTGGAGCATTTGGATTTATACACTAGGCCTAGACTTTGATCTGTGGCTCGTCAGTTTCCATAGCATTGTAAAATTGGCATTGGGCTTACAAGGTAAACACCCTTTTCCATCAGGCTTTGTGCATGGAGGAGTTGAGCAGGAGGCTTTTGTTAAGATCTTGTTTTCATGGCATTTTTTATTTTTCTCATGCATGCTTGTGTGAGTTATTTTGGTTCTGTGTTTGGTTTGTACTTATTTGTCAGGATTGCAGTGGATTAGCTTATAGCATCATGAAGAAATGGTTAACAGTAAGTGGTGGGTAGTTGTAAACTTTTTAAATTTATTGTCAACAGTTTAAAATAGTAAGACTAGATGGGATACAGTAGTCTCATTTAAGAGCTGTGCTTTCAGAGACACAGCATTGCAACAGTTTGCAATTTATTTAGCCTCAGTGTTTTTAAGGTCACTATGCTGACAGTAGATGCTCATAAATGCATATTTGGAAACTGTGTGTGGGCTGAGAGTAGAAGGCGGGAATGTTTTCTTCAGTCAGGCTTCCCAGAAATGACCAGAAGAGAAATTTGGTATTTGTCTTGTACAGGAAGAGAATAACCTTTTTTGGGTGGGTTGGGTTTGTTTTTGTTATAAGTGTTTGAAGAGAGGACAAATTAACTGAGGCTTAATCCATTTTGGTTTTGTAGACGCTACCTGTTAGGTGCACTCTGTGTAGTGGTGTTTTTCCTCAGGTGGTAATCTCAGATTTGCAGAAATACAGCCCAGATACTTTGACATCTTGGTATCTGAATTTTGCTTCCTGTTCGTCTGTCTTGTCTGCAGAGTCCTGACAAAAGAGGGAGAGCTGTGAAGTGAGAAAAGTTACTGAAGAACTGCCTGGGGACATCTCTAGTCACTAAACTAGTGTCTTAAGTTGAAATGCATCCTTGATGGAAGATAATAGTTTTAAGTGTATGCAAAACTTGCAGAAGGTTTGGGAGGAAAGGGGAGTGATTTTGGTGATTAAGCTCTGTGCCTCTGAGCAGAGAAACTGGGTTTACTTATGGTGTGTGGAGTTGCAAGTCCACTCCCCTTGGACTCCTGGAAGAGTTTCACATGCTAGACCCATAAGCTGTAACCACTTCGTCGTCCTGTTCTGAGGCTGTGCCTAGCAAGCAAACCCATGCTACGTGTGCCAGCTGCAGGCTTGGTGTTTCCTCTTCACACTGAGGACAGGTGAGTTTGGTTTCATTTCACGCCTTTTTTGCATTGTGCAGAACTGTAAGCTTCTCCTAACTGGACACACATTGAGTTAGCAGAATTTAGGAACTCTTGCTTTAAAAGCCAATTTCACAGAATTTCAGTACATGTTACCTGTTTTCCAGTCCCCTTCTAGCTCAGACTCCATTATCCCAGAGTCGGTGGACAGGCTGTCGCTCTGCAATATTCAGGGAGTGAAGTGCTTCTGGATTAGCACAAACTATGCCACTTCTGTGTAGTGCTTTGTCTGTTCCATGGAGCCTGATCAGGATGTGGGAGGTGATCTCTGTTTCCTCTTTTCCAGGTTCTACTGCCTTGAACCTTCGCAGCTGGTTCCCTGCCAAAAGCTGTCACCTCTTAAAGGAGAAGCAAAGAAACCTCCAGAGAGATCAAATATCTTAGCTTATTGGTGACACTAAGGCATGAGATTTCCTCGGGAGTGTGTAGGCAGTGTTAGTGCTAATGCTATGTGTGAACTGGAAGGCTCAGTGAAAGAATGAAGAAGCCATGCCCCTGCAAAGAGGCTGCAGGCTGAGGACTCCTATGGAGAGAGTAGGTGAAGTGTGCATGTCTGAGGCAGGCAAGGGGTGTGCTGACACCTCCAAACCCATTCCTGGAGCCTAGGTGGGTAAACAGCTCCTACATGGATGTACAAAAAATTAACACTTCTGTAATCTTCCTTTCGTATCTGTCAGATGGAAACAGTCTTAATGTTTGCTTTCTTGCCCTCAGTACAATCCTAGGCTCAGCACGTTCATGGCCTTTACGATCAAAAGAGCAGCTAGCATACCAGACACATACTGTGCTGGGGTGCCCTTGCTGGTCCAGAAGATGCCAAGAAATGTATGTACAGGTGCCAGGGAAGGTGAACCTCCTTATTCCAGCACAAGCAGACAGGTTCCCTCTGTCCTTGCAAGGCAGGGTGGAAAAAACATGGTTGAAGTGGGCTCATCATTGCCTGGGTAGTACCTCATGACTGAGGAATATGCACAGTGTCTCACATAGTGCACCCTACAGCTGAAAATGGCCTCCTTGCATGGCAGGAAGGTGGCAGCAACCCTTGTGATTCTGAGGGTAGTAGTGTGCAAGATACAGGTTATGAGCATTTCATGTCCATACATCTGCCTCAGTGGATGCACTACCAAGGTCTGTGTAGGAATCATGTTGTAGCTGCTAGGATTTACACAGCCACAACCATTCTAAGTCAAGTGCTGGATAGGGATGTGGTTGTCAGCACCAGCACCTGTACAGCACAAGAGCCAGAAAATACAAAGCTCTAGTTGAAGTTGCCGATTTCATTTTTCACTGTTGTGAGGAGGTGACTGAGTAATGGCCCACAATCACCTTTTTGTCCATGTCTGTTCCAGATTGCTTAGCTAACTGGGGAGAGTAAGGAACACTTACAGCTTTGACTGTGGGTTTCTGATCCTTGAAAGTTCATGGAGTGGCGAACCAATGCCAGCTCACAGCAAAGGTTCTTAGCAGCACATCTCTGCATGAAAACGTACTGTGCTTGCTGCTCTTTAAGGTTGTCCTGCTCATTTTAAACCTAGAGTTTCTAGCAGACTCCACAGCATCATCAAGGATCCCAGGAGAACACTGCATTGTTTCTTAGAAGAAAAGGAAATACCAGTGGCTTTCAGAACGTCCTCTGTACTGCAGCCACAGGAGTAAGTTGCCTGCTCTCTCCCCCAAAAGTATCTATTGTTGCATATTTCCAGAGTTCAGAATAGGGACGTGGTTCAGGCAGAGGTATGGTGTGAATGGGACTGAGTGACAGATGTCACTGTGTGAAAGGAGATGATGACAGGCTGTGGTGGTGGCATGTATCATCTTCATGGGTTGACTGCAAGTGCAGCCTGGCAGTTCCAAGTAGGACCTCCAGCTGAGCATGGAAAGGCTGCTTGGAACAGCTTCAAGGGCTGTGCATCCCAAGGGTATCTTGGCCCACAGAATGAAGGCAGCTGTTTAGAGCCCCCATATGTGATGACTCTTGTGAGGAATGGAAGTGCCCTGGCTGCTTCAGTCAGCATATGTCCTGATGGAGAGAGACCTGGAAGTAAATTCTTTCACAGGGTTTCCTATATCAGTTTACATACTGTCATCTCTGTGCTTGACTGTCACCATTTGCCCTTGGGAGTGCCCTTAGCAGCAGGTGAGGCAGCATGAACTCAACAGCTGCACAGGAATGAGGAGTTTTGGTAGCAGTGGTTGTTTAGTACTGCTGCTTTTGCAACTCAGCACTTGGGAATCATCTGCCTGGAGCAGACTCATTTCAGTGGCTCTTTTGTAAAGAAATGCACAAAAATAGCCTGTATTGGCACTGTGAGCAAGGCCACAGACAAGTGTTGCTGTGACAATGGGAGCAGATGACAGTAGCATGAACCTCTGGAAACCTAATGCTTTTAGGCATACAAGAGAAAGCTTGTTTATAAAGCAAAAAGGGCTCACTGGAATGATGGCATGTGAAGCAGAAAGGCGCAACCAGGCTTTGAAGTTAAAGATGGCTCAATGTTACCATCGGGGTTCTTAGGCACTGGAGTAATGCAAATAGTCAACAGCGCTTCTACCAACATGCTTTTCTGCTGGCATTATTTAATTAGCATGGTCTTAACTGCTATCAAGTATTTGTAACCCTTCAGCAATGTGCAATGTAGAATCACCACCAGTTAGAACACTTCTAGGGCACCAGGGGAGATTGTTTAAACAGGATAGAAAATAGCCCTGGGGAGGTGCCCAATCCTTTAGTTGTTGCAGGATGCAGAGCCTGAGCTGTGCCTCCATTTCCTGTATGAACCCTGTGCACCTCCTCCTCCATGTGGTGTTGAAGTGAGTTTTTGCAGGAATACCTTGGCTCTGGTAGAGCAGACCTGGTGCTATGGTTCTAAGTTTTCATGTTCTGGAGGAACTGGGGCTGAGGGTCTCCAAAGAAAGGTGTAAAGCAGATTGAGTACCTGGGCTCCTGCATGGAGCAAAAGTATGAGGAAGGACAAGAGGAAAGCAAGATAAAACATGACACATAATTGCGTGCACCTTCTGAGAGCTGAATTGAATGGAAAGGCAACTGAGTGCAGCACCTGTGCACAGCCCCACTACTGCTGAGGTTCATCTCAGCTGCCTGCATGTGTCCAAGACTACCAGGACTGCCCTTGAGCATCAGTCCTGCAGCTGGAGCCCAGCAGCTCCCATGGTGGCTCTGGCTTCCTCTGGTGCTGGGCTGTGGCACCGCAGACCCTTCCCATTCATTTCAAGTACCAACCTGCTGGCCTCCTCCACGTTGTTTTCTGAGGGCTTGCATTATCTCCTCATTAAAAATAAAGCATTCCCTGGGTGGATTATTCAGGTGCTTACAAGGCAGGGTGCTGCAGAAGCAGTTTTGCAGGAGCCAGGGCAATGACTTGCAGAGGCCAAAGCGTCTAGGCAGCTGTGTGTAGGTAAGTTCACTCAGCAGCCCATGGTGGAGCACCTTTCTTTGAAACTTTCTTCCGCTTAAAAAGCACGAAGGACCTAATCCGGACCTCAAGGCCCTGTGGGCCACTTTGTTTTCGAGGCTGGTCGCAAGCTGTGAGTCATGTGCTGCCCTTCGTCTGCCTCGGGTGAGGGTGACGCACAGTGGGGTACGGTGCCTCCTCCCCAAACCTAGGTCGCAAGTTCCAGGGCCTGATACCTGGAACTACCCCGCCCCGGTGCCTCCGCCTTGAGGGGTCCACTCCACCTCTGGGAATGGGGAAGGTGGTGGAGAGGAATAGGCGCGGTTGCAACCACGGGCAGCTGCCGACGGCTGACTCGAGAGAGAGCTGCAGGACACGGCAAGGGGAAGAGGCTGGGCCGTAAAGCGAGGCGGGGCTGGTGCAGCCCTCGGGGCGGTACAGCGAGGAGCGCTGCCGACGGAGCCTTTAAAAGCCTGCGGCGGCTGCATGAGCTGGGCGCTGCCGGTCGATCCGGGCGAAACAGAGCGGAGCATCCCAGAGCCACCCGGCTACACCTCCCATGCGCCTGCCGAGCATGTCCCAGCCGTTCCTGCTGGCGCCAATAGCAGAGTGCCCCCCGGGGCCGCCCGGCGCCCAGGTCCGCCTGGCTGTGCTGGGCGCCCGCGACGTCGGCAAAAGCGGTGAGTGCGGGGCGAGGGGGCAGAGGTCTGTCTGTCCATCTCGCCTTCTCCTGCCCGTCTCTTTCGCCTAATGCGGCCGCTCTGTGTTACAGCGATCATCGTGCGGTTCCTGACGAAGCGGTTCATCGGGGACTACGAGCCGAACACAGGTGAGGTGAGGCGGCGGGGCGCGGCGGAGACCCCGCGGGCGCGGCTAGTGACTGACGGCTCTCTGCTCCCCAGGCAACCTCTACTCCAGGCTTGTCCATCTGGAAGGGGATCGCATTGCCGTGCAGATCCAAGACACGCCGGGGTGCATCCAGGTACGGAGATGCTTCAGATCGATCGGTTCTTCTTCGCCGCTGAATGGCTCTCATTTTGAGCCCAGTCTTCCTTTTCAGCCCCAGACTCAGTCTCCCAATAGAGAGCTCGGGCTCCCTTTTGGACCGGTTCTGTCTGTGACACTGTCTTTAGCAACTTAAGACCAAATTTGATTTCTCTGTTGTACTGCAGGTGCAGGAAGACTGTGTGCAGGTGCTGGACTCTCTGTCCAGGTGTGTGAAGTGGGCAGAGGGCTTCCTTCTGGTCTACTCCATCACAGACTACAGCAGCTACCAGTCAGTCCGACCTCTCTACCAACACATACGCAAGGTCCATCCAGATGCCAGGACACCCATCATTATTGTGGGAAACAAAGCAGATCTCCTTCACGCCAGGCAAGTAGAGGCAAAAGAGGGACTACAACTAGCAAGTGAACTGGGCAGCCTGTTCTTGGAAATCTCCACGAGTGATGACTCCCAAGGCGTTTGTGATGTTTTCCAGTATCTTTGCAAGGAGGTCAGCAAGGTACAGCATGCTGGCAGCACGGACAGGAGGCGGTCATCCATCATCCCTCGACCCAAATCTCCCAACATGCAAGATCTAAAGAGACGTTTCAAACAGGCTTTATCTTCCAAAGTCAAGTAAACCCCCCATGTGACTGAATAGACTTTATTTTTGTAAACCAGTTAATAAAAATATTTATTTTTGTACTAATGCCAGCAGTATGGGAGTAAGTATGTCGAAGCCTGCAATTTCCTTGCCATTCTCTCATGTTTAATTGGTTGGGTAAAAAAGCTGCATAGCAACTAGAGGTAATTGGAGAAGGGTTTGTTTTTTTTTATGTTTTGGGGTTGTTTTTTTTTTTTCTTGCCAGAAGGTTTTCACTTAATTTCTGATTTGGGCTGGGATTTGCTGTTTTAGTCTCCTGAAATGATTTCTTTGAGCTTTAGTTTTGTAAAATGGGAATCAATACAATGTAACACTCAGCTGCCTTTAGAAAACGCTTGGAAAGCGCTTGATGGAAAGCTTTATAAGGGGGGAAAAATGACCCCACAACTTCATTAAACATGAAAATGTAACTCTCTGTAAGCATTCTGATTGTAACAGCATCTCCACTCTCCCTCAATGACTGCTGTTTCCCTTGCATCTGTAATTGCCTGAATGACGATAAGCTGTTAGGAATGCGTTCCAATTTCTGATCTCAAGATATATTCCACAGAATTAATCTTTTGAGCTCAGAGCATTTAACAAAAGGGTTGTGTTTCTCCTACAGATTACCGTGGGACAAAGTGCTGAGCAATCCGCAGCAGAGGAGTGTGTGGGATGGTTGTTGCTTTCTCTGGAGATGTGTGATAGGAAGGACTGATGCGTAGGTTCCCTTAACAGAAAACAGCTATATTTAAAAAGAGCTATATCTTTATCTCCCCCAAGGCAATTCTGTAGCTATTGGAAACAAGTCAGGCTTTTGTACTCTTATTTCACATAAGTTCTATGCCATTCTAGAATACTTTTATTAACTGTTTGCTAGATGACTGAGCATGAAATGTAGGGCTTGTACTTCAAATATGCCTCTGATATGTATGTACACAGTATTGGTAAAAAATACTCCATGCACTGTAGAAAGTGTGGGAACTGTACAGGGGGACCCTTGCTGTCCCCACAACTCCAGTTAAGGGGTTTTTGTTTGTTTGCTTTAGAGATTTATTGTAAATCTCATGGACAGAGTCCAAAGACCACTTTCTTCTTTCCTTTAGTTAGGAAAGGCAGGTAGCCACTATGTAAGTCCTTGTGTTTCAGGGCAGTGGGCAGCCTCTCTTGCTTCTCAACCCTAAGATGTGAAGCTTTCTGTGACACCTCAACTCTCAATCTGCAGATGAAAGTCTTCCTGCTAGTGGTAATTGAGGAAAGGTTGACTGTGCAAGTTGAGGATGATGGTCTGTGAGGAAGTAGCTGAGGTCTGCATTAGCACTGGGTAGAGGTGTGGGATGCCAGTGTATCCCATGCACACTTCCACTCCAGGTATGTTATGTGTGTATCTATTCTCTGAAGGTGCTGCACTGCCCCACCAAAGGGAATAGGAGACCTGAGGGCAGGGAGCTCCAGACCAGCAGGATCAGACTGAAGCTGGAACAGTGATGTGGATCCAAAGCTCTTGAGTTAATTCATAGAATTAATTGAGTTAATTCATAGAAGTGCAAAAGCACGGAGACAGCCTGAACAAGTCAAAGTACTGTTCAACATGGATTTCAAATACCTTTTCCCTATGAGCATTGCTCTGCCTGACCCAGGACTCTGGGTTAGGGGCTCTAGGGGAGCAAAGGAAGGATGTTGGTGACAATAAGCACAACCCTGTCAGATTCAAGCTCACCACAAAGGCCACACACTCAGAAGGAAATCTTAATAGTGGCTTGAAAACTCAAAAGTGGGGTATTGTGCTCTTGTGGCCAAGAGGGCAAATGCCATTCTGGGGTGTATAAGAAGGGGTGTGGCTAGTAGGTCAAGAGAGGTTCTCCTGCCCCTTTACTCTGCCCTGGTGAGATTGCATCTGGAGTACTGCTTCCAGTTCTGGGACCCCAGTTCAAGAAGGACATAGAACTGCTGAAGAGAGTCCAACACAGTGCCACAAACATGATTAAGGGAATGGAACTTCTCTGTTATGAGGAGAGACTGAGTGAGCTGGGGCTCTCTAGCTTGGATGAGACTGAGAAGTAACATCATCAAATTTTATAAATATGTAAAGGGTGAGTGCCAGGTGGATGGAGCCAGGCTCTTCTAGGTGATGCCCAATGAGAGGGTAAGGGGCCATGGGTGGAAGCTGAAGCATAAGAAGTTTCATTTAAACATCAGGAGGAATTTTTTCACTGTGAGGGTGACAGAAGACTGGAACAGGCTGCCATGGGGAGTTGTGGAGTCTCCCCTTCTGGGGATATTCAAAACCCTCCTGGACATGCTCCTCTGTGATCTGGTATAGGTGATCCTGCTCTGGCAGGGCAGTTGGACTAAATGATCTTCTGAGGTCTCTTCCAGCCTCTGACATTCTGTGTGATTGTGTGTGTGATTTATACACCATTTCACTGTCCTGAAATCAGAGATAACAAATTGTTTCCAGAGAAATTACCACTGTAATATAATTTTGTTTGTTTGTTTGTTTGTTTTAAAACTAGCTTCTGTCATTGGAAATGAGGAAGCCTGATTGCCTACTCATGTTTGCAGTACAGTTTCACTGAGGAAGTTGCTAAAAGCATCCAGCTCATACATGGGCACAGAACATGCTAAAGGGCAAGTGACAGGTACTGAACCTGCTTGCATCTCATCATGGCACTCAAAGGTCAAGTGAAAAAGAACACTAGGCACTGAGCTCTGGTACCTTCTACTGCCCCTGGCAAAGCAAGAGCTTGGGGCTCTGCTGTGGTACAGTCAAAGAGTTTGGGCAGAAGTCACTTGGCACCCTCCTCATGCTACCCATGCTGGGCTGGTTTGGCTGAATGTTGGGGCCAGGACAAGGCCCCATGGGGATGTAAAACATACCCATGGCAGGGAGGGAGGGCTGCTGTGACCTGCTTCCGGTCTAAGGCAGCAGCTTGAGCTGGGACATTCTGGATAAAGCTTTTGGGTACAGGTATTTAAACTGCTTTGGGTAAGGCATTTAAACTGCTTTGGGTAAGGCATTTAAACTGCTTGTCAGAATTTGCCTTGGCTGGCACAGATTTACCTTCACCCAGAAGTTTTCAGCCTGTGACCCTGAACCAACAGGCAATGCACAGGAGGAGTACACTGCCCCACCCCCTTCCTCCCTCCCCATTTTCCTGCAGCATTTTCTTCAGTCCTGAGCAAGTGAATAAAAAGGGGCACATCAGAGCAGGGAGGGAAAAGCATCTCTCCAGTGATAGCAAAGGAGCATTGTTTCTCTTTGGCCGTGACCATTGTGCCCTCTCTAACAAATGCTTTCTTCTTCATCAGAGGAAAATATGTGTCTGCCTCCTTTCTCCCACCACCTCTGCTATGAAACAGGATCTCAGCAATTTCCCCTGACAAGACGGATGAGTGGGTTTTCAGAAGCAGGGACGTGTGCGGCATCACACGCAACTATGGATGCTACTACATCAGCATCTGCCCCCTGCTGAGCTATTTTGTCTATCTTCCAGCCCTGAAATAATCCAGTAATGCTTTAAGACTTAATGAATTTTAAACCAGCTGCTGCCATCAACCTGTTCCATGAACTTTTGTTCAGGAGCTGCAGATCCTGAGACAAAGATAGTGATGCAACTTTTGGACCTGCTGTTTATTTAGGAAGGTATGAATAGACGAAAGTCCTTTAGGGAAAGCTGACCTTTTGTGGCAGTTTTTGCACTTGGTGTGTGACCACTCTTGGTCCACACCAGCAAGACAACAGGATCTCTTAGCCTGTCCCTAAAATCAGGATAAAAATCAGTTATCTTTCCAAGAGCCGTATCTCCAGGGGCGATGCTGTCACTGCATCAAGGTACTTGCAGTCCTCCAAAGTGCCTCTTCCCAAGGCACTTTCAAAGTGATGCCCATGAAAAGCTTATTATGAGTTAGAGCATTCTTAGACTTGCTACTCCACTGCTTTCCTCTTTCTGCCTTTCTAAAAAGAAGCAGAAAGCAACGCCTTTTTATTGAAACTGTTTTTGAAACAATTGGTTGGTGAAGTTTTCTTACTACATTCATTGTAGCATGAATACATTCTGTGACTTGTTATGCTACTGTATATTGTGGAACTTAACTGTATATTGTGGAGTTTAGCCCCACAAGCCATGAAATGGCTGGATTTGATGCTCTCAGAGGTCCTTTCTGGCCTGGGTGATTCTGTGATCCTGTGATCTTCCTGCACTGCTAAAAGAAAAGTTACAATATAGAAATTAAGCATCCATTTCACTGGCCTGTAATACTTGATTTACATATGTAGTAAAGTTTGCATAACAATTATATATTTCCATAGGTGCTACAGCTGCCATTAAAAAAAAAAAAAAACAACAACACTTGCTTGGCTACTGTTTGTGTTTTCCTTTCTTGGCTGGAAATAACCATTCACAAAAGACTCTCAGAAGTGTAGCAGATTAACGCATGGTAAACAGGTTAACCTGTCTGCTACCCTCCTGCCCCCAGTGCACAAGTGAGGGGAAAGTAACGGACAAAAACTCTGTGTTGAGATAACAGTTTAATGCAAAATATGATAATGATAATCATAATGCACAATTACCTTAGCTTAGCCTACTTGCAGAAAAAGCATAGTGAGAAAAGCCCTGGTATAGCCTATGAACCGACTCCCACCTGCGGGAGAGAGCATGCACACAAAAAGCAGCAACTAGAGCAAAAAGCCTCACATGGTGCAATCTGAACTTCAAGCCCCATAACACTTTGCTCCAGCAAGCACGTCCATTTTGAAGTTGGCATGATGGGCAACATGGTATGAATAAGAGTAATAAATATTCAACTCAACCCATGACCATGGTGTGAGCTGCTGTGTACCCCTGACTGCTTTAGTCCTATGCCTCATCCTTTGGGCTCTGCAAAGTAAGTGCTTGGGCAAAGGCATCTGCCCGTATTGCCTGGGCTTGCAGACTCACTGTAAGCAACTGTATCTTGCCTCTGAGCTGTGCACAATATTGCCATAAAAATGTATCTGTCCAGGAAATTGTGCAACGTTATTTCTCATCCTGCATTACTGGAAAGCAGTAATTAATTCTTAAAGTTGGGAGTGTTTCTCTTCTAAGGTATTTGGCTCTTTCCCCATTACTAAAAATGTCCTCTTTGCAGGTTTAAAGTGCTCCTTGTAATGATTTCACAGAAATTTCCCTCCTCGGAATGGTAAGTCTATGTCAACAAATATTGTTCCTGTGAAGAAAGGACTAAATTCTCTCCTGGCAGCTGAAGAGGGGACTAAACTCTGCTCTTTCAGCTGATACTTTCTTCCCCTTCTCCAAAAGAACCTCATTGCAGGCAAAGTTATGCCCCTGTTGTCTGGGGCTCACAGCCCTGAACACTTGCAGGAGCCTGTAAGGACACACGTAGAGCTGAACCATGCTGCACAAGCAGACTTTCAAGTGATGTAATTTCTTTTCATATAAATAAGTAAACAGGTCTTTTTAACCCTAGGAGAGAGAAATGGCAGAAGCCTGAGGAGCACAGGGATTGTGGAGAAACACAGTGACAGCAACATGGTATTGACAGCCACTTAGGACCCAAAGCAGTTAAGGAGGTGCTGCCTACCTGTAACACAATAGCAGGCAATGTGTATGAATGTGGTTAGGCTAATTTGGGTGGAAATAGATGGGTTACACTCAGCTGCTGGGAAAGAAAAGCTCTGCCACCTTAATTGTGCTCAGTGTCAGCCCCTAGGAGTAAGCCCAGAAGTCTGGGGGTCTCACATCACCTGAACCAAGACATCTCATCGGTTTCTGACCAAAGCATACTCTGCAGCCCATAAAGAAAAGGAAGCACATATGAGCATTTTGCTGCTTCACAGGGTGCTATCACCCTGCATGAAGCTCCCATCTTGGACAGCCCTCTCTGGTCTGTGCACTGCAGCAGTGAGGATTGAAGTCCACCATCCATCTTTACAGTATTTTGTCACTCTTTCCACCATATTTGAGCAGCCATATTTTCTCCCCCTCCATGTGAACTGAGTTGGGAAAAAAACCTACCCTGGGCTTGAAGCATGAAGCAGCCACTCCATCAGAACAGGCAGGAGGGACATTTCAGGATTTTATATCAGAACTATGATGGGGTTTTTACCCTTGCTTTAATTACTTAATGTCTCAGAGAGTCTCTAGAGGCTATACCAGAGAGGTTTGTTTAGGTTTATTGCATTCTTCCAGGTCCCCAGTACCCCATTCAAGTGGCAATGTCCCTGCAGATTAAGGGTGCTTAAAAGAGCATTGGTCAAGAGGGAGCTTTTCCATCTGTCCAAGTGCTGCTCACATAAGGCCTATTAAAAAACTTCCTAATGGGCCATTTTGTAGATGCTGCACAACAAGGTTTTGGCTGTTATTCAGAATGTGAAGATGAGCTATAAGACCTGCTCTTTGTCAGGGGCTCCCCTTTCCTTGGCCACCCAATGTGGGGAAAGATGCTATATCATTTTAAGGAGGACAATAAAGTCCTGTTGATTCTGACTAATCTGATGGTCTTCTATAAAGGCATGACCAAATGGATAGATGAAGGGAGAGCAGCAGATATTGTCTACCTTGACTTCAGCAAGGCTTTGGATACTGTGCCATGTAACAACCTCCTAGGTAAACTCAAGAAATGTAGGTTAGATGCTTGGGCCATGAGGTGGATTGGTAATGACAAAGTTCAGAGAGTTGTGATCAGTGGTGCAAAGTCTGGTTCAAGGCTAGGGGTATTCCCCAGGGATCAGTACTAGGTCCAGTTTTGTTCAGTGTCTTCATCAATGATCTAGATGAGAGGATAGAGTGCATCCTCAGCAAGTTTACTGATGATACAAAACTGGGAGAGGTGGCTGGTACACTGGAAGGCTGTGCTGGCATCCAACAAGGTCTGGACAGGCTGGAGAGCTGAGCGAAGGCAAACCTTGTGAAGTCCAATAAGGATAAATGTAGAAGCCTGCATCTGGAGAGGAATAACACCAACAACAGCACACACTGAGGGTCAACCTGCTGGAAAGCAGCCCCACGGAGAAAGACCTTTGAGTCCTAGTGGACAACAAGTTATTCATAGGACAGCAATGTGCCCTTGTGCCTAAGAGGGCCAATGGCATCCTAGGGTGCATCAAGAAGAGTGTGGCTAGCAGGTCTATGGAGGTTTTCCTCTCCCTCTACTCTGCACTGGTGAGACCAAACCTGGAACACTATATTCAGTTTTGGGCTCCCCAGTTTAAGAGAGACAGGGATCTACTGGAGAAAGTCCAACAGAGAGCTGCAAGTCTGACTGGAGTACTGGAACATCTCTCCTATGAAGGAAGACTGAGAAGAGGCAGCTAAGAGGGAATCTTGTCAATGTCTATAAATATCTGAGGGGTGGGTATTAGGACAAAGGTGACAGTCTCTTTTTGGTGATGCTCAGTAATAGGACAAGGAACAATGGGTACAAGCTGGAACACAGGAAGTTTCACCCCAGCACAGGAAGAAACTTCTTTATATTGAGGGTGACAGAGCACTGGAACAGGCTGCCCAGAGTTGTTGTGGAGTCTCCTCCTCTGCAGACTTTCAAAACCACCTGGATGCATTGCTATGATACTGCTTTGGCAAAGGGATTGGATTAGATGATCTCTACAGTTCCCTTCCAACCTTCAACATTCTGTGATTGTGAGGTGAGCACAAGCAGGTGCAATTCTGCAGGTGAGTTTGACTCCATTCTCCTTTAAATAGGTAGCAGCAAGTGATTTCCTATTTAAAAAAGGTAGGCAAAATCTAAGGCTACAAATCAGAACATAGGTTTCACCTCAACATGAGGAGAAACTTCTTTACAGTGAGAGTGATGGAGCATTGGAACAGGCTGCCCAGAGAGGTTATGGAGTCTCCTTCTCTGGAGACTTTCAAAACCCACCTGGATGCATTCCTGTGTGAACTACCCTAGGGGATCCTTCCTTGGCAGGGAGTCTGAACTCTGTGACCTCTGGAGGCCCCTTCCAACCTCTAAAGTTCTGTGATGATTCTGTGATTCTGCTTATATACTTTGCTGGCGCATAGCAAAGGGACAGAGAGGAAGCATGACTTCTGGATTCTCTTTAGTATTTAAATAGGGAAAGGCAAACATAAGAGGCAGTCTAAGCCTCAGGTGCCTATCTCATGCCAACGATCTTGGCATTGAAGACCTTATCTGGAATTAAGGACTGTTGATAGGAGGCAGAGGTTTGTGCTATTCAGGCTCATACCCTGAAGATAAAATATGCCTCTGATTGTTGAGTTGACTGCTAAATTTAGCTCTGGCTTTGAATAATGGAATAGCATTATTAGCCTGATGCAAAACCGTCCATATTTCTTATGTGAAATTGCCATCTCAGTAGCAGAGCAGCCTCCTTTGATTTCCCCTAGATGCTAAGGAACAGCGGACAATAAATATGCATGCAATTAGGCTAATTTGAGTGAACAGAAAGGAATTGCCTAATATAGCTAAAATTCCGAGAACTGATGCATCAGATGCAATGAACTGTTTTCCCTGGCTTTTGTTTGTTTCAGGAATTTCTGAGCAAGCTTGCTTAGAAGATGTTATAGTCCATTCGCCTTTGTTAATGAGATGTTCAGATATGAAGCTGACAGAATATAAGCAAGATCTGAAGCAGAACCGAGTTATTTTCATCTGGGCAATGAGCTGTCTTGCTGCCTGCATCGTCCTCTTGCTCACTAAGGGGAAAACACAGGAAGAAACTGGCATTTTCACGGGTCCACTTCCACACGGCCACAGCAGACAGAGGTAAAGGGAGGTCACATCTATGCCCCACCACACTGCTCAGACACGTGCCTCTGAGGTGTACAAAGGTGTGCATTGTAAAAGACTCTAACTTACACAGAGGTAACATTGTGGGCTCCAGCTTTCGCTGCTCATGCCCTCCCTAGTCTTCAGCATCCTCCTCATAGGGAGTTGAGCTAGAGAATGTCACTTAAAACTATGGGAGAGGCTTCCTGGGGAAATTGACTGTAAGTCCTCACAGTTGTGACTATACTCGCAGCTGCAAGGGGGTTGGTGACTGAATTCCAGACCAAGGTTGCAGTGGACTGGTGTGCTGGTTTGAGCACAAGCAACCTGGGTGGTAAACAGTAGGGGTTCGGTAAATAGAACAAGACCTGCACAATCAGATTTGGTACAAACAGTGGATGGTGATAGAGTTCCTGTTGTATGTGAAAAGAATCTGTTAGGGAAAACTGTTTGGGTCTTTACTCCTTCAGGCGAAGGGAAACCTGTCTGAGGGGTGGTTTCTGCTGAAGGTCCTGGTCATACATACTGGGTAATGCAGGAAAATGGTGAAATCCAGTGTATTCCACAGAGAAATCTAACCTTAGCTGAAAGAGTTTAAATTCAGAGTGTGTAATACAAGCTGTTAGGAGTTTTCTGTTTTAGGTGTCCAACACAAGAGAATCTACAGTATGTGAGCACAAACCCAATGTCACCTAGGAGTCCCTGGTCTCATCTCATCTGTGAAGAGATAAACTGTTTCCTGTTTTCTGAGCTTTTGAATCACCTACATCCAAGATAGATGGAACAAAGTGTGAACTGAATTTGTAATATACATTATTGTAAATATTCTTTTAGATTAGACAGATAGTTCTCAGCAAAACCCTGAGTGAAGCAGACAGGGGTGGATTGTGCTGGTTTGAAGCTAATTGGAATATTTTAATAAAAGAAATGAGATTATAGGCTGTGGAAAGAAAACAATGGTGATATCTACTTCCCTCATAGGTTTACTGAGATGTACTAAAGCAAAGACACAAACACGGATATGTCAGTTGCTCTCTGTCTGCAGGCTGCAGATTTCTCTCTCCTTGGCTTCTAGCAGAATCTGTGTAACCCAACTAATCAGTTCCTGCTTCTAACCCCCCTGGCTGATCTTCCCTGTTTACCTGGCATGTAAGACAGATACTGGGATAAGATTGTCAGATGGGGGGAAGGTGGAAGGGTGGATGGAAACCCCTCTTGGGGATTTTGATCTCTGGGAGGGGCATTGTCTTTCTGTATTATGTTTTTACTGTATATACCTGTAAATATCTGTAATATATTTAAAATAACTGCTTTTGTAATGTGCTAAGCTGTAAATATAAAGCTTCATTCATTAACTTCCAACCAGCTGAGTCTATTCTGGGTGATTTCAAAAGTGTGTGTGGGGGAGAGGTAACTCCTGAACCACCATAAGTGATCCATACCCACTCTGCTTAAAGTTAATTGTCCCTAGATTAGCAAGGTCTACACAAAATAGCATTCAGTTCTGTGCCTCTTCTGGGCCCTCTGGAATACTCAAGACTCTACTAAATTTATAATATTTTGTTTTTACCCTGTATTTCAAATTTGAGAACTGTGTTTGAGTCCACGAGAGTGGTATTTTTGTAATGCAAACCAGGCTTTGCATTGTCCTACATGGGGCTTGTGGAAGCATTTTAGAGTGTGATGCCCAATAGGGTCTTGTTGAAGGTTGTGTGGGAGGAACCTAACATCACGCTGTTCATGGAACAACTTACAGGAATGAGCTGTTCCCAGAGCAGAATCTCAGTACTGGCTTGGAGAGAGCAGGCTGGGGCTACTCAGTGCAGAGCTATGCAGTGAGCTGTCAGCTGGAGTGAGTAGTCAGAAGTCCACTCCATGACCCTTATTCAGGCCTGTGAAGAGACAGACTTGTTCACTTCAGTCAAGATGAGGAATATTTTTTTATAGCTTACCACTAACATGGAGAATTTGGCTCCATGGTCCAAACACGGGGCAATATTTCTAGGGCAGCCTCACCAGCACTGACAAGGAATAGATTAATAACTACCCTCTGACTGCTAGTCACATTGCTCCTAACACATCTGCAGTATGTGGTTTGCCTGGTTTGCATTACATTCTCACTGACATCTCATGGCAAAGCCCAGGTCCTTTCTTGCATGTTTGTTACGTAGACAGTAGTATGCCATCCCACACCAAAGTGGAGGTTTGCCCTGCTCCTGTTGAACTCTGAAGAACACTGGTCCCAAATTTCTCAAGGTCCCACTGGCCTGATGCTCTCCCAGCTCTGCCAAATGCAGATGGATGTCATTGCTTCTAATTTACCATCTGTAAATGTTCTGAAATTGCCCTCTGTGACATCAGCCTGGTGATTAATGAAAATATCGAACAATATCAGCTCCCGTGTCATTCTCTGGGGTCCTCTGCTCATTACTGGCTACCAGATGGCCCATCATAAGCATTGATTATTATTCTTTGACCTAATGGTCCAGCTAATTTTCAGTCCAACAATTTGTTCATCCAACTCACGTGTGCTCAGATTTTGCACGAAAATGCCACAGCAGAATTTCCAGTTGTTGGAGCTATCTCTGATCGCCATGAACTTCTGGACAGCAGCCATGAAATCACATCAGAGCTCCCAGGTGACTACCATCTGTTCGCCTGGATCTGAATATTTACAGCTTCTCTAGGTAGACCCTCATTTGTTGCTCTTCTCACTGGTTGTTCTCTTCCTTCCCAAATCATGATGAACGTATGAGTATGTTTTCACATATAAGTTTTCAGAAGGAAAACATAGGTTAAAAAAAGCATTAAATTCTTTAGTCTCTTGCGTGCCTCCAGTCAGTGGGTTGTCTCCTCCATTCATTGGTGGACTCCATTCTCCACATTTTCTTTTGCTGCTGAAATATTTTGCAGCATTCCTTAATGTTTCTCTTGGTCCCTAGACAGTCTAATCTCCAGCTGGTGTTTGCCCTTTGTGATTTCATCCTAGAGTGAATGAACAATGCTTGCAGGCTCCTTGTGGTTACTTGCTCATGTTTCAGTTGTTGTTGCCTTTTACCTTCCCTGTCAGTTAATTGAGGAGGTAGTTGCTTAGAGAATCTCCTGGTTTTCCTCACAAGGGGATGGTTTGCTCCTAAACTGTCATTGTCGTATTCCCTGGGACACAGCTACTCTTCTCTGACCTTCAGATGAGCTTAAGGTAACAGGTCACAAATACTTTTGCTTGGGATCCACCTCCAGATTACAACTCCCCATCTGTTTGCACTTTGGGCCCATGGCACCAGCTCAGATCGTGCCTAACTTCTGAGAACCACAGACTTAATGCTGAGGAGCCCTCCAGCCCTCAGGCATTTCCACAGTTTATCTTCCTTTCTGTAGCCTTCTCTTTTCCATGTATAGAAGCCTTCTGCAGCCTTCTCTTTTCCATCTGTATAGAAGACAGCAAATACTGGATTTTAGCTGCAGTACAGGATTTAGGCCAGAAATTTGGAAATAATTTCAAGGATCTGTACAGTTATGTCTGGAAAAGGAGTGCAGTAACCCCTTTAAAATCCCTTCAGAATTTTAAAGAACGACCTAGTGATACACATGAAAAAAACAAAGATTGTAGTGGGGTTAGGTGTTCCTGCCCTGAGGCTGCAAAGCTGAACGAATTTCTGAGTCCTCCTAATCTCCACATTTCTTTCATCTTTTCAGTATACCACCTGCTTTGTTCAGCTGTGAGTCTGTGCCCACTTAATCTCCTTTCTCCACATGACCAAGTCTTCAAGAGCCCTTCCCAGCCTCATGTTTTCTGGTCTGTAGAAATGCATTTAATTCCTCCATTGCCAGGAGCCATTGCTGCCTTTCCTTATTTCTGAGTGTGCTGGCAGAGGGGTTTGGGTCTGTTTGGCTATAGGCTGTAGGTTCAGTGCAGGTTTTACTTGAATCCAGCAATTTATCTCCATTTCTACCTCCCTGATATTATGCAGTCTTGACTGCTTCCTGAAGTTCAGCCGCCTGCTGCAGGAAGTCCTCCACATGAGCACACCGACTGCAGGCGAGTTTGCCCCCTTGATCCCAGGAGAAGGGTCAAGGCACTGCCTACAGCTTGTGGTCTGCACAGCTGCTTGTACCTTTGGCAGTTCAGCCTGGGTGAAGGCATTGGTCCCCACTGGGGTAGGTGGTGCACACTCCCCTGCCAGAGCTGCAACCCTTTCTTGGCATTGAGTACTCATGATTCCACCCAAAGGTCAGTTAGGACTGACTGTCTTACCTCTTGGGCTGAGACAGACCTCAATTAAAGATTTTCCAAAGCAATGAAAGGTTTCCCTCAGCAAGTTTGCTGACGACACCAAGCTGTGTGGTGCAGCAGACAGGCTGGAGGACAGGGATGCCATCCAGAGGGACCTGGACAGACTGAAAAGGTGGGCACAAGCCAACCTCATGAGACTCAACAAGACCAAGTGCAAGGTCCTGCATCTGGGTCGAGGCAATCACACAGGCTGGGCAGTGACTGGCTGGAGAGCAGCTCTGAGGAGAGGGATTTGGGGGTGCTGGTGGACGAGAAGCTCAACATGAGCCAGCAGTGTGCACTTGCAGCCCAGAAAGCCAACCAGATCCTGGGCTGCATCAGGAGAAGTGTGGCCAGCAGATCGAGGGAGGTGATTCTCCCCCTCTACTCCACTCTTGTGAGGCCCCCCCTGGAGTACTGCATCCAGTTCTGGAGCCCCTGTTACAAGAAAGACCTGGATGTGCTGTAATGTGTACAGAGAAGGGTTATGAGGATGATCAGAGGGCTGGAGCACCTCTCCTATGGAGACAGACTGAAAGAGTTGGGGCTGTTCAGTCTGGAGAAGAGGAAGCTCCCAGGTGACCTTATTGTGGCCTTCCAGTATCTGAAGGGAGCCTACAGAAGAGCTGGAGAGGGACTTTTTAGGCTCTCAGGTAGTGACAGGACTAGGGGCAATGGAGCAAAGCTGGAGGTGGGAAGATTCAGATTGGATGTGAGGAGAAAGTTCTTCAGCATGAGAGTGGTGAGAGCCTGGAATGGGTTGCCCAGGGGGGTGGATGGGGCCCCGTCCCTGGAGGTATTTAAGGCCAGGCTGGATGAGGCTCTGGCCAGCTGGATCTAGGGTAGGGTGTCCCTGCCCATGACAGGGGGATTGGAACTAGATGATCCTTGTGGTTCCTTCCAACCCTGACTGATTCTATGACTCTATGATTCTAAATGGAAACTCACAAGACTTAGAGTTCTTGTATTTCCTTTCCATTCCTGACCATAAACTCTGTGTAATCTATCCACAGGCAGGAAGACGGAGAGCTTTTATTACTGACGAAGGCTGGCTATGTTTCTCCTGTGTGAATAACAGAGACAGATCTGTGTAGCCAGGTCTGTGTGCTGCTGCTCTCAAGAAAATGCAGCTTTCCTCATGAGAAATCAAAGGCCAGGCAGATTTCTTTTCTTATTAATTTTTCTAAATGATTTCTAATGCCTGTATGTTTTTGCATTCACAGTACAAGTCCCATGGCTTGACTTTTATTTAAAACCCCTCAGCTCCTGGATATGGATCTCTCCTCTTGTTCAAGACAAATTTCTAGCCTCCACACATGAAAAGAAAAATTATGGGCTATGATCTGATGTGACCCAAAAACTCAGAAAATGAGAGGGCATCCTGAGCTCCAAAGCTTATCTTGCAGAGTGTAAGACTTTTAAATCAATCTACCGACACAGGGACAGATGTAGGAAGGAGGGGAGATACCTTGTGGAGATTGTTATCCCCCTTTGCATTTTTTCTGTACTTTAAGGGAATGACCACACAATCCATGGGGATGAGTTGGGGAAAGCAGTGTTAGCAGAAATCATTGGCTCACAGAAACCTGTGAGCTGTGGCTCTTGAGAGGACTGTCTGGAAACTCCAGATGCTTGATCAAGTCATTACCAGCAATAATCCTAATCTGAAGGAGGCCTTTGTTGCTGTCAATCAGTTGCTGGGCAGAGGGTCATGCTCAGCTGGAAGAGTCAAAGGAGACGGCTAGAGAAGGAAACCTGAAGGAAGTAGAAACCTTAGCTGGAGGTTGCTGTCTGAGGCAGGTTGTCTGGAGGACAGGAGCTGTTGACGCAACCTTAGCCCTGGTTGAGAGACATAAACCTCCAAAAGGAAAAAGGGCATTAGGCCTGTCTCCTAAAATAAACTCAATAAGCACCACAGGGACCAGTGACATGTGGTGTAAGGCTTTTATTCCAGGGCTGAGAATCATAGAATCATAGAATGGTTTAAGTTGGAAGAGACCTCAAAGATCATCCAGTTCCAACCCCACACCACAGGCAAGGACACCTCCCACTAGATCAGGATGCTCAAGACCTCATCCAGCCTGGCCTTGAACACCTCCATGGATGGAGCAGCCACAACCTCCCTGGGCAACCCCAGGCGAGAGTGTCTCTCCACCCTCACTATGAAGAACTTCCTCCTAACATCCTGTTTAAATCTCCCCTCTGCCAGGGGTTAGTAGGGTCCATTCCCAAGGGAAATGTATAATGCTCAGAAAAGCCTTTCTGAGTCTTATTTGCCTTCACAGATGGGCTAATACCAAGTGCAGGAATCACAATGCACCTGCACAAGGCGTAGCGCTGCAGCAGGGCATACCCTTGGCTGTGTGGCAGCCCAAAGCGAGGATTTTGTTGGATGTCCCCAACTGCATAGAGATCAGCATGTGGCAGTCAAGCTGAGCACAAAAGAGGAAGTTCAGGAGAAAGTTACAAGGTCTTTTGTAAAGACTGCTTTTTTCATGTTGTCCAGCGTATAATAACTAAACATTATCATTTGGTAATGTATAGCTGTACTGGTTTCATGTGAGTAATAGAATTGTTTGAAACATCTGTTAGAGTTCTACCTGTGTGTAACATTTTCTGCTGAGCTCCTCACCTATCAGAGGCACTGGCTCCTGAGGACAGCCTCCTGGTTCTCTCTGGTGGGGTGCCTTGATGGTGCAGCGCAGCTGCACTCCCTTCTCCCATCCTTGTCCCTGCACCCCTTGCTAGGCTGCCAGCTCCCCTCCCTGCCCCCTCTTTGTGCCAGCAGGGCAGGCAGCAGCCCTTCAGCCCAGGCACGGCTAGGTGCCCTGCCTTCCCATCATTCTCAAGCATGAGCCAGAAGGGTGGTGGTGTTTGCTGTGTAGGTTGGTGTGGACTGTTTTCCTGGAGAAGGAGATGAATGGAGGAGCTGATGGGTCAGCAGGTAATTGGGTTTATTTGTGCTGCAGTGGCCTAAATGGGTGACAGATGGTCTGACCAGGCAGGAAGGACATGCTGTTATCTCCTGTTAACACACCTCCCACTCTCATTCTGAGTGAAAAGGTCTCAAGAGGGCAGCCTCCTGCAGCCTTCTGGATGGGTGAAGTGTTTGGACACATCTGTGGGGACATGCTCCACACCTGCTTAGCTGGGACACCAAGGCTCAGAAAGTGCCAGGTTTACCTGACCTTTCTGCTTTGGCCTCGCACACCTCCCATCACAGTCTCAGGGTGCTGGCTGACATCTATTCCTATCTTCAGAAGGCCCAATTCTATTAGACAATCTCAAAGACTTTGTTCCCCACTCCTGTGTGCTTGGTGCTTTCTCCAGAGCTACCTCTGATATGTAGCTGCTGTCTGGTCTTGACAGGGCTGGACTTACTGCCTGTGAATCCTAGATTTTCCTCTGGTCAGTAGGTCCTGGCAGCTCTGGGCTCCAGTAATTTCTGCTGGTTAGATAAGGCTAGAATGTAATTTGCTGGTTTATTTTCCCAGAGATTACTTTGAAGACTCCAATTAAGTTGTAGCTGTCATGTGGCTTTTAAGAAAAGTGCTAGAAGAATTCTGCTGGCTGTTGGTTCTTGGCTGAGGCAGAGAGAGAGTGAGATAAACTGGGAAATGCTGCCATGGACTATTTCACCATTGCTTCCTCACAGAGGCAAACACCATATAGCCTCTAGCCTCATTTCCTAGCTCACATGCCCACTGCAAACACCCTGCAAGCACTTCAAATCTGATGAGTGGCATTGGCAGAAATGTTTCCGTTCTCAAGCTCCCCTCTGCCATTCCCTGCTGGTTACGCTGATGCCAAGAGTAAGCTGTGATGATGGCAACAGTGACCACAGATGTACAGATGTATGTGTATGTCATTTCCCAGCACTCTCCACCCACTGCACTGTGTCCTTACACAAGTGTTTGGGAAGATAGTCCACACAAACATTTTCCACTTAAAGCAATGAAACAGAGTCTGATGACATCATTTGCCAAGCAGCTGCAGATGAATCTTCCCCCCCCCAAGACCAGGACTGGATGCTTTTTTCTCCTTCCAAGATTTGCACATACCCACACTGCATTCAGTGGCAGGGGAGCCAAGGGTGTTTGTGGCACAGAGGGTGTGCTCAGCGCTGTGATGGCTAAGCTGTGCATCTTGCCTGGCTGGTAATGCTGGCAATACTACAGCTGGTATGCCAATATGCCCACACACTGCAGGAGGATTTGGCTTCTTTCCCTGATCCTTGTAAGAAATGCAAGCAACTGGTTGAACTGGACTCTCAAACCTGCTTCAGTCTGCTTTTGCTTGCAAAGCAAAACCTCCACACAACCCACGGGAACAGTAATTCAGAGAAATGGGTCGAGGGGCACCAGGAAGGTACTTTTCACAACCTTCTACCTGTTGATACTCTGATGCTCCTAAACAGAAATGTTGCCTTTCCAGCATCCATAGAACTTTGGTGCCAGAGTTGCTAAAACCAAACACTTTTCAAAACAGTTGTGAATTGCTTTGGTCACCCTGAATAGCTCAGCTTCACTGTCTGCTTTGCTGAGCTGCCCATCAGTGAGCTGTGATGCCAAACCTTTCTGGGTGCAACTCCTCTAAACCCCAAGGTGCCTGCTATGCTCTGCAGAGAGATGTTCTGATAGTGTTGCATCATCCCTGAAAATTGTTTTCTGTAATAAGAGACATATTGTATCTTGGAGCACGAAATTTTGCCGCTTCTCAAGATGGTTTGAGAGGTAAAGAATTATTTTACTGACTGTGGTATCTGACATTTGGAAAGCAAAGAAGGTTGTACTGGAGGCAAGAGCCACTCTGAAGATCTAAGTGCTGAAATGAAGGCTTCATTACAAATGTATTCCTACACCTCCTTTTAAAGATTAGTTTTTGTATAGATGCAGAGAACTTTTCGTTTGTCCTTAATGTGCATTCTCGTTTTTTATTATTTTCTGATTACTCACACATGCAGTCTGATAGCTATGCCACATCTTCTGGCAGTCACTGGCTGACTGCATTGTGAGCATCTCTTTTGTGCTTGCAGCCACGCATAGAAATGAAATGAAAAGGGTTTGACACAAAAAGAATGTCAGAGGATGGATGCATAGGTCAACTTTTTTTTTTTTTTTTTTTTTTTTTTTTTTTTTTTTTTTTTTGTTTGAAAACTGCCTTCATATTTTGGGAACATTAAAGTACAAGGAAAAAAAAAAATCACTGATTATGATTGAGAATTAGACCAAGGAAAAAAACACTTTGAGTACAAACCTGTTTTATTCTACTGCTCATTTCATTAAAACTTGCTGAGTCGGGTGTTCTTTCTGGCAGCCTGAAGGAGAGGGGGAATTGCATATTCCACATCAAGATGATGGAAAATGGTTTAAATGTTTAGCTAGCTTTCTTTTCAGAACAACTAAATCTTCATTGATTTCTCTGGAGACCAAAGCTGACCACATGTAACTGAAAAGAATAATACCAAGGAAAGCAGAGGAGAGAAATGCATGACACTTTACATTGATTTAGCCATTATGTTCTCCTGGACAATTGGAATATGGCAAGAAGAGCCATTACACATAGTTGTTCCCAAAGGTGGCCTTGATATTTTCAAGTACTAACACACAATTATGGCTTTAAGTGCTGTAGCAAGTGGTAGCGCTTTGCTGTTCCCTCTTTATCTTTTAAGTCATAAAGTTACACACAGTGCTTCTTAGTCATCCAAAGGATACTACAGAAGTGGGCAAAACATCACTATGTTCCCTAAGCAGAAAGAGAAAAAGGAAGAAGGATGAATTCTTTTCCATGCAGAAAAGACGTTCCTCTGGGGTCTTAGTGGCTGCTGCCAATCAAACTTCCCAAAAAACTCTAACTCCCAGTTCCTGGGTAACACACTGAAGGTACTGCCTTAGGCACCAAAGGAGAAATCAGGGTTTGAATTTTGGTTTGCCATTTTCAGCTTCACATTTGGGAGTGGAGCACGACCAAATCAATGAGCTGCTGAAAAATCTCTCCTAAACAGAAGGAATTCATATTGCCTTTCACTTGATAAAAATACATTCCGGTATCAGGGGCAGAAAACACTGCACACACCTTAAAAAGTAACATGTTTACTTTCAGCCCAGAAAACCCAATAAGACCTATTTAGAACTGGATCATTGCATCTCAAACTTTAATGCACATAACCTCACCTCTGTGTTTACTTAGCGATTCATTCGTGGGCTTTTAACTCTATCTTACATTCAGGATCATGAGCAGCTTCATATTCTACTTCATTTGATCATGAACCCCTTTTTGCATCTGGGAGTCTAAGTAATATGCTTATAGCCTACTGATAGACCTGCTATCCATGTACTGAGTACTCAAAGTCTGCATGACTTTGTCCATGCTGTTAAGTACAGTGGGCACTAAAGTAGTATTTCTGGAGACTAAATACTGCTGGACATGAGCCCCCAGACTCACTGTCACACTGCTCTGGGTGTTCGCCCTGCTCAGGGCTAGTCATTCTGTAGGAGATTCCTCTTGGAAAGAGCTAGGTGTGGAGATCCAAACTGGACTTAGGGAGTGACCCCTGAGTATGTGCAACTGCACAGATAAGCTTGAGCTCTCTTCCTGGGTCTCTTTCGCTCAGTCTTGTAGGTACATGGTTTAAGACTACTTGTTTTTACACTTTCAGTCCACTTATTTATGTGTTTTTCCCATAAACAAGTGTGGGCTTTGGCTAGCAAAGACACCTGCTGTCAGATAAAGGTAACAAGTTCTCACTCAAACTCCCTTTAATGGGGACACGGGCAGCCCATGGTAAGAAAAGTCATTTATGTTTGAGTGAAAGCACCACTGGGGTTCACATTCTCCCTGGCATGCAGAGGAAAGCGGTGGAAGTCAGAGGACAAGGGAGTTCCCAGATGACCACCTGTCTCGTCTTCTGTTGGACCCTATTCAAACTCTTCCTCTCTCTGTAGGCTATGATCATCCTTTCATCTTCACCCAGCTTCACTGACAGCCTTATGACCATAACCTAGGTGTCTATTAAAACACAACCCTAAAATAAATAGCACAGTGCTCTAGGGTCCATCCTAATGTAAGGTGTAAATTGCAAGATCTTTATGTGAAGTGCATTGACTGATAGGATATAGCACTGAAGTATGTGATTATTTCTTCCCCAATATTGGATGCTTTCAAGATGCAATTGGACAGAGTGCTGGGCTGTCTAGATGGTGCTTTTGTCAAGAAAAGTTGAACCAGATGATCTTTGAGGTCCTGAATTGGTTGTGGGCAATTAAAGAGGCAGGAATTATAAATGATGTAGTTTTTATCATTTCCAAAAGCCCCGCCCGCAATCTGTGTACAAACTAGTTTCAGCCTGGGTCCTAATTCATTCAGAAAAGTCTTCACAAGGATGCTTTTTAGGTAATTTAGGAAAATCAGAAAATTTGGAAAGGTTTGGACATAAACCAACTTTACTCTACTTACAAACGAAAGGCAGTCTCTTTCGTGGCAGTGTCCAGAGTTGCTAACTACGATCCAGCAGATGGATCGACATCGCACAGAGTCCAGTGCCCACCAAAGTCCAAAATGATTGTAGCTATGGCTTTCACGAAGCCACAATCGCGAAGCAACGCAGGGGAAAGCT
>VWZI01002463.1:596091-625228 GCA_013396835.1 Psilopogon haemacephalus | reverse complement strand
AAGCAACGCAGGGGAAAGCTGGGGTGCTCTGTGGTGTTCCCACAAACAACGGCACCTTAACATAGAGGCAGGTCTGACTCAAGGTCCGGCTCAAAGTCCCTCTCAAGGTCCCTGCAAGGTCCGACTCCAGGTCCAACTCCAGCTCCGACTCCAGGTCCGACAATAATCTGTCCAGTTGCCATATATATATACTGGGATGATTTGTTCCTTCNAGGGGTGGGAGGATGTACTTTACACTTACTTCACTCCACATTCCAAACCTCCAGATGACAGAGGTGGAGGGGGAAGGAAAACCGTTTTGTGGCCCATTCAACCTCTGGTGGGGCAGAGACTTGGGTGTGCCCTGCCACAGGTCCCTTCAAAACTGGTGGTCTATGATTTTATATCTGAGAAGGAAGGAATGGATGGGTGGGTGGATGGATGGATGGATGGATGGGTGGATGGGTGGATGGATGGACAGACAGATGGACATTCCTCACTGGGCCCTTGCTCTTGCTTGGACAGTGAATGCGCACACTCAGGACACAAAACCAAGAAGAGGCCATTGACCTGTTTGCTGATATGAAGTATTTGCAAATCTGTGAAACAAAGAGTTATCTGACACTTTGTACTCTTCAATTAACCACAGGAGACCCTGTGACATCTTAGCTTGTGTAATTGCCAGTAAGTATAGCTCTAGGGGTATATGCTATGGAGCTGCTGCTCATGGAATTCTGCTTTCACTGGATCACCGTGTGATAAAGGTTTCATTCACTCTGTAGTGCCATTGTTCCCTTCCAAGTGGCTCTTATGTTTCCTCTCCCTTACCGCACTACTGCAAGTTCTGTATTATGGGAAGCTAAAATAAAACTAATTCATTGTTTGATAACAACTCCAGCATTTATGAGGCAACTGCACACTCACTCTCTATAAAATAAAGAATACCCAGCATTGTGGGCTTGGCTTGGCCATCTCTGGATCCAGAAGGACTTTGTTTTTATATCAGTTAAGCCTTAGATGTTGAGGCTGATAACAGTAAGCAGAAAAAGAATGAGCTCAGTTTAGCTTTCAGAAATGTAGTATAAGATAAACAGAATCACAGTTGCTTCAAAGATGGGTATTGGGCATTTGGATTGGTGGGGCTGGTTTTGATGTTCACAGTTGTGGGTTACCCTCCCAGAAATTATGTTGCTGATAAGCAGATATTTTGCCTGCTGGAAGCCTGTCTCTGCTGTAAAAGAGCCACAATGCAGTTCATTAGCAACCAATTGTACCTGATGTTCTATTGAACTGTAGTAAATTTATGATGACCACATTGCAGAATGGAGTATTGAGCAGGCAAGGGCACAGCCAGAGGCATAGCCTGGTCTAATTTTTCAACCCAGAGTACATGGCATAAATTTAACTGCAACTGCTGGTTTTGGAGTTGCTTCCCTCTCCTGATGTGTCACCAATTTTACTATTTTCAAGCCCTGTTGATTCAGTTGTTTGGCCAGTGCTTTGGGCATAGGTCTCCTGAGTTTCCAGGCTGGCTCCCTAGGCCATAAATTCCCATAAACTCCAGATGAATGGCCTTTGTGGACATATAGTGGATCTGCTGCCTCCCTGACACACAATTGGCAATTATGCCAATTTTGGTGTATGGAATGGTCTGAGAAGAGAACCTGGAAGTATTGACTGCAATTGTTTTGAATAATCTGGTAAAGCTGACCAAGTTTTGGGAAGGACACCTAGATTTCAGTGGAGTTTTTGATTATTTCATAGAATCGTTGAATGACAGAATGCACTGGGTTGGAAGGGACCTTTAAAGGTCATCTAGTCCAAGCTGGAAAACTGGTCACCAAGCTGGAAAAACATGGACTTGATGGGTGGACAACTCGCTGGATAAGGAATTGGCTGGATGGTGGCACACAGAGAGTGGTGATCAAGGGCACAATGTCCACCTGGAGACCAGTGACAAGTGGTGTCCCTCAGGGGTCAGTGCTGTTTAACATCTTTGTCAGTGACATGGACAGAGGAATCGAGTGCACCCTCAGCAAGTTTGCAGATGACACCAAGCTGTGTGGCACAGTTGACTTGCTGGAGGGCAGGGATGGCATCCAGAGGGACCTGGACAGGCTGGAGAGGTGGGCCCAGGCTAACCTCATGAAATTCAACAAAGCCAAGTGTAAGGTCCTGCACCTTGGTTGAGGCAATCCCAAGCACAAATCCAGGCTGGGTGGTGAGTGGCTGGAGAGCAGCTCTGAGGAAAAGGACCTGGGGGTCTGGGTGGATGAGAAGCTCAACATGAGCCTGCAGTGTGCACACGCGGCTCAGACAGCCAACCGTGTCCTGGGCTGCATTAAGAGAGGCATTACCAGCAGGGCAAGGGAGGTGATTCTCCCCCTTTACTCTGCTCTTGTCAGACCCCACCTGGAGTACTGTGTGCAGTTCTGGAGCCCCCAGCACAAGAAGGACATGGAACTGTTGGGGAGAGTCCAGAGGAGGGCCACAAAGATGCTCAAAGGGCTGGAGCACCTCTGCTATGAGGACAGACTGAAAGAGTTGGGGCTTTTCAGCCTGGAGAAGAGAAGGCTTCAGGGAGACTTTATAGCAGCCTACCAGTATCTGAGGGTGGCCTACAGGAGGGCTGGGGAGGGACTGTTCACAAGGTCTTGTAATGACAGGACGAGGGGGAATGGGTTCAAATTGGCAGAGGGGAGATTTGAACGGGATGTTAGGAAGAAATTCTTCACAGTGAGGGTGGTGAGACACTGGAACAGGTTGCCCAGGGAGGTTGTGTCTGCTCCCTCCCTGGATGTGTTCAAGGCCAGGCTGGATGAGGTCTTGAGTGTCCTGATCTAGTGGGAGGTGTCCCTGCCTGTGGCGGGGGGTTGGAACTGGATGATCTTTGAGGTCTCTTCCAACCTAAACGGTTCTATGATTCCATGATTCTAGTCCAAGCCCCCTGCAGTGAGTAGGGACATATCCAACTAGATCAGGTTGCTCAGTGCCCCATCAAGTCTGAAATTTAATGTCTCCAGGGATGGGGCCTCCACCACCTCCCTGGCCAACCTGTTCCAATGTTCGACTACCTTCATAGTAAAGAACTTCTTTCTAATATCCAAAGTATTTCATCTAACTTAAGTCTGCTTTCCTGATTGAGCACCAGGCATGTTCATTGTTTTGACTGGTTTGATCTGGTTCACAAACAGCTTGTGGATTTGAAGGGACCTCAGTTTTTAAAGAATGCTCTGTGCTTCATCTCCTGGGCTACATCCTCAAGCCACTGTTAGCAGATGTGCACCAGCTAGCATGCAGCATCTAAAGGAATGATCCACTGGCTCTTGGACATTGAATCCAGCAAGGTTTTGCTCACAGCTTTGATATGCCTCTGCCCACATGAACTGGCTTTGGGGTTTTTTTTGCTGCAGCTAAGAGCAATTGCAATAAATAACTGCTCAGGTATAAAACAATCACCTACCTCATAAAAGGTCTCTTGTTTGTGTGGGAGTGTTTTCTTTTCCACTGGTAAAGAGCCCTTATAAGGAGCAATAATACTGAAGAATCTGCTAAAGAAAAGTGTTTACTGAAGGTTTACTATTTCACAGGTTTTACCGTAGAATCATTTACGCAAAGCTGTGAGTCACAAGCTGAAGTTTTGTGTCTGAAATTGCTGGCAGAATGAATGAATTTTGTGCATGACAAAGACATCTGTAAGTCTGCATGAATTACAGTCAGCTCATAATTGCTTTCAAATCACATGGAAAATTATTATAATTAGGACAGGAACTGTTAAAATCAAGAACAAAAGAAGACCAGAACCTGAATATATTTCCTGCTATGTTTCTCCTCCTGGAAATTTATGGAAGATGTCCTAACTCCTGCACAGAAAGCACAATAAAAATCATCAGTGCCCCTTCCAACTGCTGCAATGTCAGTAAGCTTGGCAGAAAAGTCTGTGAAGTACAACATCTATTCATGGTACATGTCAGAGGGACCTAGGCGTAAGGACCCAAACCAGATCATGTCTTGACAGCAATAATTTTATTGTCCTGTCTCAGTGGTGAAATCTAGCTGGCGAATAAACAGGTCCTCTGTCTATGGCTGTTCCATCTTCTCTGCCTCCAGGGTGTGTAATATTTGGTAACACAGACCTTCTCCTAAGGAGTTCTCTCCCTAGTAGCAGGGATCAGAGCTGTCTGTATGTAAAGAGAGTGTTTCCAAAGGTGGAAGTTGCCTCAGGAGAGTACATGTCACTCTTGAAAGAGGGACTATCCATCAGCACCACAGACTGGAGGAACACTAAGATCACAGCTAAGTGACTATTAAAACCAGAACAGAACAAAATCTTCAAAAGACTTATTTTGGTGACATAGGCTAAAACCAATCAACCTCCCCCCAAGCCTGACCGTGCAGCTAAGTGATCAATGGCTAGTCAGTGGGTTAACGTAGCGGTGACATAAGAATGAACCTGGCCTTCACAAGCCCCAGCTGCCAGTCCCCATCTCACTGCTGATGCAGATAGACAGACCCTTCCTGCAAGGCACTCAGTGCCCCAAATCAAAATGTGAGGTGGCAGATCTCTTGGCAAGGTGAGGAGCTAAGTGAGACACTGAGATGACTTCAAATACATATGAAGTGATGATGCAGCACATCAGCAACCGAAACAGGGGACCTGGACAGGCTGGAGAGGTGGGCCCAGGCTAACCTCATGAAATTCAACAAGGCCAAGTGTAAGGTCCTGCACCTGGGTCGGCACAATCCCAAGCACAAATCCAGGCTGAGTGGTGAATGGCTGGAGAGCAGCCCGGAGGAAAAGGACCTGGGGGTCTGGGTGGATGAAAAGCTCAACATGAGCAAATAGTGTGTGTGTGCAGCCCAGACAGCAACTGTGTCCTGGGCTGCATAGAGAGCAACTTGGCCAGCAGGGCAAGGGAGGGGATTCTCCCCCTTTACTCTGCTCTTGTCAGACCCCACCTGGAGTACTGTGTGCAGTTCTGGAGCCCTGAACACAAGAAGGACATGGAACTGTTGGAGCAAGTCTAGAGGAGGCCATGAAGATGATGAGAGGGCTGGAGCACCTCTGCTATGAGGACAGGCTGAGAGAGTTGGGGCTCTTCAGCCTGGAGAAGAGAAGGTTTCAANCCTCCCTGGAGGTGTTCAAGGGCAGGTTGGATGAAGCCTTGAGCAACCTGTTCTAGTGGGAGGTGTCCCTGCCTATGGCACAGGGGGTCGGAACTGGATGATCTTTGAGGCCCCTTCCAACCTAAACCATTCTATGATTCTATATTGCCCACGATTTCAAAACCAAGAGAGCAAAGACATGGTTTCAAGGGAGACTTTACTGAAAGCTAAGGTCGTATGGGTATTTGCACTTTATCCATGTATGACAGTGTCATGGATTGAGTTGAATGTGCTGACTTTACTCATAGCATGCTGCAGTCATGACAGCTTCAAAAATAAAAGTGGTGGCCAGAGGAAAGTATTATGGGGCTTGAAGTTCAGATTGCAACATGGGAGGTTTCCTGTTCCAGTTACTGCCCCAGGGTTCCAGGTTTTTGGGTGCTGTCTTTTCCACCGGGATGGCAGCAGGAGGAGGAGGGATGGAGGAGTAGTTTTCTGGCTTGGGCTTTTGGCTTGCTTGCTTCTGCTTGCTGCTGTTTTGTGCTGTGCTTTTTCTGCAAATAGGCTAAGGTAATTATGCGTTTTTATACTATGCTTGTCTGTTTTTGTTCAGTACACTCCATTCTCATATCATCTTTTTATTTTGTCTCAATCCAGAGTTTTTGTGTGTTACTTTTCCCTCACTTCTGTGTTTGGAAAATAAACAGGTTAACCCACTGGTTGGGTTTGACCCATTTGTTCTGTTACAGATGGGTAGGGTGGGAGGCAATGCCCACAAGAAAAACGGGCTCTGGTGCAGCACAGCCCCATTGCTGCCAGCAGGCAAGCACCCCCAGCCCCATGGGAGTTAGAAACCTTCTGAAGACAGCTCTGCACAAGAGAAGGGTGTTGATTCCGAAGTGTGAAGGCATAACTGAATCAAAGAAGTGAACTCACTCAGTTTACAGCAGCTGACACGAATTATTATTTAACTGAATCAGGGTGGAGCAAGTGCTCCCCAGTCCACACATCCAGGTGAACCTTATTAATTCCTTGGAGATTTTATAATCTAAAGATTAAATTTTCTTTTTCTTTGGGGATTTGTTTGCAGGTCTTTTCTGGCAAGGCCAGCTGTTTGTAACAAGTCTGTGTTCTCACCTGTCTAGCTATGCCACACACTATGTGCACTTTGATAAGGCATTTCAGTGATGCCAGCCCAGAAAATGAGGCCATGAGCTAACCCTTGCCCAAGAAAGGGACCACTGCCCACCACACTGCTGCTGTATGCTGCAATGGAAGACCCATTGCTCTGCATTTAAGAAATCAAGGCTCTGTTATCCCAGCTTTGGCTCTGTTCTTAACCACAACTTCCATCACAAGCATACATCCAAGAGAAGGCTAATATCTTCTCTGCACAGATGACACAGAAGTCATATCAGAGGCAGTTGCTGCTGCCAGGAAAACAGGACTCTCCTAGCTGGGAAGTTGCTTAAGTCCCTTGAACAATTGTGGGTTTTTTCTCTGTTAATGACTCCTGGATGACACAGCAATCTCTCTTGCTTGCTAGTCTGCAGTCTGCATGGGAATTACTTTAGGGCTCCTGTAATGTGTTTAGCATTAAAAAGATTAATCTTAGGAAGAACCGTTGTTTCTTTTTTCTGAAGGTTGAGAATTCTCTCTGAGAATTGTCTCCAGGTGACATACTGTGGATCACACCACCGTGTTGCTCTCTGTGAGCCAAGGCAGGCAACACGCTTGCCAGATTTCTCTTTCCCTTTTGCCTTGCCCTCCCTAGAAAATGAACAAGAATGGCTAATTCTCATCTGCACAAAGTTGACTCCATTCTCTTAAGAATACTCCTCGGATGTTTTGATGGAGAATTTAATAACCTTCCTGAATAGCAGAAGAAGTTCCAGGGCCTAGAGGCATTGTATTTAATACTAACAATCAAGCATGCTGTCATGCCCAGATGTAGCCTCTCTGTCAACCACAGAAGAACTAGAGAACAGAAACTTCCGTGGGATCAGTGTACTTTCAACGATAACAAATCCAGACAACGCAGGATGCAGACTGATGCTCTTTTAAAAGGCATGTGCAAGTTACTGCAGCTGTTGCCAGGCTATGAAGGGTTTGGAGCAATGCCCAGAGGTCAGCATGCCTACACTGACAGAGAAGAGCAGCAACAAGGCTGTGCAATGTGCACCATCTTGGCAGTTACAGCTGATAGGATGACTGTGGAGACCCTGCTAGTTAGGAAGAAATATACGTGCTGTCAATCACCAGAGTAAAACTAGAGGTTGTGGGCTTATATTTCTGACTAGCTGGCTGATCAAGTGACAAATTCTTCATTTGCAGGAGTGACACAACTGTTTCTTTTGATGTGGCAAGGAAGAATTATTGATTCATGGAATGTTTTGAGATGGAAGTGACCTTTAAAGAAGTCTGATATGTCTCAAATCATTGGTCAAGTGCAGGATTGTAGTGGGTTTGCAGTGACCTGCCCCCCCACCTTTTGAAACCCTGGCTGAAACTCAGAAAAACACACTGGAAGTTAATAAATGAAGCTTTATATTTACAGCAATGCAAATATACAAGCAAATATTTACAAGATATAACAGATATTCACAGAAATATACAGTAAAAAGGGAATACAGACACCACACCCCTCCTGGAGACCAAAATCCCCAAGAGAGGGAAACCAAACGCCCCCCTACCACCTTTCCCCCTTTCCCTCAGCTTTATCTCACCACTTGATGATGCTGCAGATAAGCTGAAGATCGGTCAGAAAGATTAGTGGCAGGAAGGAATGAATGGTTTTAGTGATTTTACTCTGAATTAGTTCAAAGGCAGAGAGACAAAGGAAAGAAGCTGCCGGAGCCAGCAAGGACCCAAGCCAGACTGACTCTCTGCAAGCAGACTGGCTTATCTGGATGTTTTGGGAACATTTCCCAAAACAACCTTCTTTTCTCTGTCTCAGTGAAACTGGGTGAAGTGACACAGTATGTTTAACTCTCTCTCTCAGGCAATAGTCTAATTTCTCACTCAAATTCTCCAATTAGCTCAAACCAACACAAGGATAAAGCAAACAGAGAAATGGGCCTGAGCTTAAAACCACTAAGTACAAAGACAGTGGTTAGATTCCAGGTGCTTTGAATTTACACATTTATAAATAATTAAGATGATCCATAAGGGATTGTGATAATGGTTTTAATTTCCCCACCTAGATATAAAACCACACTGCTATTGGTTCAGTCTTCACACACATATCATGCCCTGGGTCCTATGCAAAGTCTCCAGAAAGTTAAGTCCTCCAGGACAACTCATGAGGTGGCTGGTAGGCACAGATGGGCAGCTGGGTACCAACTCACCTTTCTACCATGAAGATAATCTGTGTCTCTAAAGTAACACACCCTAAAGAATTGCTGTTGGGGTCTTTGTTCATTGCTGGGATCACATGGTTACCATGTAAGATCAGAAAGGCTTTTTCCACTGTGATCTTATCAAAGTCCCTATGTGTGTTTCCCAAGCCTTTCTTGCAAGATGGACTTGATGTAACACATTACATTATAGCTCTTGTCCTTGTTTCTTCTCTTTTCTCCAAGTCTTGAATAAGATTAGTCTCCAATGCAGTGTGGCATTTCTTTAAGAGGGAAATAGCCATCTAGGACAGCTTTAATCCAGAAATTACATGGTCTTTGTTCATGTATTGGAACAAAAGTCAGAAAAACAGACACAGGCAATAAGTTTCATTACGTTTTCTGTAACAGGTAGGTACTTGTGAAGTGTAGCCATGTTTCCAGCACTTATTGGAGCCTCTGGAGTTCTGCTTCCTTTTAGAAAAGAGCAGCAACAGGCATTACAAATGAATGTTCTATCTGCATCCCTCATGACAGCAGCTTAGCAAAGGTTCAGAGGGTCTTCTTACAATTTCAGCTGCATGCCGAAGTTCAGCATGGTGGCTTGAGCAAACTGAGGCAGGGTATGCCCATTATTCAGAGGGACACCAAGGCTGTGATGTGCTGAGGAACAGAGAAGGACAGAAGCAGCAAAAAAAAGTATGAAGCACACTTCAGCAACCAAACACTGAATCTGACTTTATTCCCTGACCTTCTTTCAAGATTTCCCAAGCATATAAATTATTAACTATCTAATGGACCACACTCAGAAAGGAAATTCCCCTCCAGAGCATCTTCAGTTGTGGAGGAAGAGATGGATCCAGTTGTTTATGCAGTAGGCCTGTCATTAGAAAAAGCACACTGCTGAAATAGCTGGGCTGCTTTATGCAGCATCCTGCATTATTAGTCTGAGTTACACAGACTTACAGTCAGCTCCTCTGCCTTCCACCAGCAAGCTTTCCAGCCTCACATACCAACACAGTTCATGTGCAGGGTAGATTTATTGAATTTCTCTCAGCCAGCAGCTACCCAGCCCCATTTGCTTCAGTCTCAGTTTTTCTTTGGGTGGTAAAGGTGCAGTTTTATACATATTTGCAGAATGTTTAAGCAATTTCCAGGAAACAGATGCATATCTGGACGTGCTCTAGCATTATTACCTAAGTGGTCCTTAAGAAATAGGCAGCAGAATTTTTAAGACAGAAAAAACTCCAGCATTTCACCAACAGTCTCAAGTTCTGTTTATTTTTCAAAAGCACTTAATATGTCCATTGTGAGTATAATCATAAATAAACTGGATGCATTTACTATGACACTTTTAGCTGGAACTCTTCTAGATTTTGTTTTCTCTGGAGTTCAGTAGGAGCTGAAGACCCAAAAGGTGACCTTCAAAATTTATTAATCATCACAAAGCATTTCCTTGAGGGAAAGAAATATGAAAAGTATGTGCAGTGCTGAAAGAGGGCAGCTTGCTTCACAGCCAATTTGAGAGCCTGGGTTCTGAGACAGAGGATGATTTTTCTTCATGGAAGGATACATGCAGCCCCCATATGCATGGGGCAAGGGAGGTGATTCTCCCCCTTTACTCTGCTCTTGTCAGACCCCACCTGGAGTACTGTGTGCAGTTCTGATACAGACTTTATCATTATCATTCTTTTACAACCAATGATCTAATTTAGTTAGATTCTGCGCTGAACTTTCAGGAAAGTCCCAGTTTCTCTTATTTGAATATTGCAATAAGATTTAAACCACTACAAGCTCCCAGGGGGCCCAATGTATGTGTAGACTCAAGGGACTGTACAGATCTATTACCTTAGCTGTAGGTGAAGGGTGGAGAAGAGTCTGTGGACATGCTCACTTCATACACACAGTCTATGGGGTCCATTCTTCTGCACTCCCTTCACACTCGTTTGCTCTGAAGACAAGCAGAGACAATCTGTTCTGGTACAGAAAGCTTAAAAGTTGTTGTCATGCATCCTGTAAGAAAACTTCACTGGCCTCATGGGGTCAGTAACACAAACCTTGTAGGATCTCAAGGCAAAATAATTCTGGCAGACAGAAAAGCTCAGATCTGGAGGTGAGGCTACCTTGTTCTGTGTATGGGTGTTTCAAGGACACCAGTAAATTCCTTCTTTGGTGCTGCCAGTGGCAAGAATGGATCTCCTCACCATGAACAGAGCTATGGCTGCTCTGGCTTGCTGAGTCCAATGTGCCAAGTGCAGCTGGGGCAGGACAGCAGCTCCACTGCTACACACCATTTTTCACTATGGGATCACTAGGTGACCTGCTGCTAGGTGACTAGCTGCTCTCTCAGCTGTACTTGTGGCATATCTTCAAGCCTGTGCTGTTTGAGGTGATCTGCAACATCTGCCTGCCTCACCAGCACTGTGCAACCGGACATGAAGAGCCTCAGCAACGCTGCAGGCCATGTTCCATCAGAAAATGTGGCCCAAGTTACAGATCTGCAGAACTTGTGTTAGATTCTTCAATCCATACTTCGACATCTAAATAAAACAGATCACTTTTTAAAGGCACTCAACATAGCAGATCTCCCTGATTTTGTCAGCGGTTCACTTAAAAGGAATGAGAATGTAATTAGCACGGTACAACTCTTCATAACTCATCTGGGATTCTTTCCTTTTAGCCTAGTTTGCTACAGAAGGGAATCTCCTGCAATACCATGGTTTAGGCAGGAAAGCATGAGTGCAGGTGTCCCTCCTTATTACCACATTATCAAACTGTGATTGACATGAGCCAATGTGTCTCGGAACCCAGTTTTTTGTTTCACAAAAACAAATGGCTAAGCACAGAATAGAAAGAAACCATGTGAATGCCTCTGTGGAGAAGCAGGAGAGAAGGACCAACGGATTTGCAGGGAAGCTCTACAGAAGAGGTACATTAGAGCTACCACTGGAAAAAGTCTTGGATGTAGCACAGTGACCCAGCAGAAACCAATCCACCACTGCCTGTTGGCCACTTCACCTACATTCCCAGGGTAACCCATATTTTCTCAGAGTAAATCCATCAGCAAAGATGTCTGCACCCCTCAACCTGTCCAAGCACTCTTTTAAAGCCAGACACAAGATAACAAGCATGTGACTTGGCTTGGAGGAGCATGAGCTTGATCTGGAAAGTTACATAAGCTCCAAACATTTGTAGGAAGGAGAAACACAGATAAAATAGCTCACTTGGAAACAGTGAAGTGATAGTGGGCAGCAAGTCAGACAAATGCAAGAGAATACACCTTCAGCTCTGTTCACACACATGAATTTTGTCATAGAAAAATGGGTGAAAAGTCCTTGGTTTGGGTCGTTTTTGTTTTGTTTTGGTTTGTTTTTAATGGACTTGATTCAGCATGGACAGAGCTGTCTGGTCCCAGTCCAGCACAGCAGCTGAGCAAGGTTTTATTTTAAGGACATGTGTAATCTCAGTAAAGCAGGTAGGATTACTTGTGTGCTTAAAGTTAAGCACAGGTCGAAGATTGCTTTTCCGGATGTGGACCAAGATGCTTAACATGCAGGTCATCCTTGCTGCCTTCACAGCTTCTGGGAGTGTAAACTGTGACCTGAGACCACCATTGTGGTGGGATGACAAGAGTCCAGAATCTCACAATGTGAGAAGACCAGAGTGATCATTTTCTAAGGGAAAATCATAAAGCTAAAAAGGGTTTGCCTAATATACAACAGGAAACTAAGCACCATTGACAGTGGGAAAAATTGCTTAGGCAAACACACTGGCAGCATAATTAGGGTAAATGAGAGGAAATTAAGAAAAGGAAAATTCAAATTAACCATTACAAACATGCTATTGATGAGAGAGTTTATACTGTGAAACTGCTGCCTACAGCTTTGCTAACTTCTGCAGTCCTGCCACGCATAAAGTCATCAGGCTGCAATTGAACAAATTAACATAATACTCCAGGTTTTTGATTGGTTTTAATTTTAATTAAAATGTCCTTGCATGGTTTGATGTATTTTCTGCTACACATTACATCAGTCAATGGCACCTCTACAAGAAAGGAGATAATGAGCCATATTATGCTCTGAATGATACCAGTATCATTTACCTTCACTGGTTTTAGTCAAGTAATATTAGAACAAAGGAGATTAGATGTTTTTTCCAAGCCGTTCAGATTTAGGTGATGTAGCACATTTTGGACGTTTACTTTATCTAAGAAAAAACTTTCAGTGTCAAAGAGCTTGTTACGTCTTCATGTAATTACTTTTATTATCCCAAAATAGGTGACATTTTACAAAATTATTTGCACAGCTCTTTCACGTGGTGAAGGAGAGCACACACCAGGATTTTAATATGAGCAGTCTGCCTAAATCTTTTGTGTCATCGAGGGAGAACCAAAGACTGGTCCTGATGCCACAGCCTGCGATGAAAGCAGGCCAGCCATTAGTTGTGGCTTTGTGTTTCAGATAGCTGATGGCTTTACTTCCACAGAGGGCATATTGCTGGTTTATAGATACTTGGATGCAGCTCCATAGGACAGCTTGGTCCCAGAGAGAGCATTAAAAAATGCTTCTGTTGAGGTAGACAATGGTGCCTAGAAGGGTTGTGATGAAATCACCCTTTGGCAGCACTGCATCCTGGCTTTAGGCAGGGCATATCCTGCTTCTGCTTCTGTGCTTGTCGTTTAATTCTCCTTTTGCTCCTGCACAGAAGTAAGCCATGCTGTAGGATCACGGGGAGTCCAAATATGCATAATTCAGGGCTCAGATCCGTGGGTGTCCAGCTCCTGCAGCAGCTGCAAGAGGAATCTTTACCACTAGCACCTTCACCTGTTTGAGAGAGACCTCTTGGGGACGTCGCAGCGGAGTTGAGCGAGAGAGACTGCAGCATTTAGGCTGGACATTAGGAAGTTCTTCACAGCAAGAGTGATTGGCATTGGGATGGGCTGCCCGGGGAGGTGGTGGAGTCACCATCCCTGGAGGTGTTTAAGAGGAGGCTGGATGAGCCACTTAGTGCCCTGGTTTAGCTAATTAGAAGGATTAGGTGGTAGGTTGGACTCGATGATCTCTGAGGTCTTTCCCAGCCTGGTTAATTCTGTGATTCTACGAACTTAGTGCCCGGTCCGGTCACAGACCACATTGCCCCTACCCGGGCGCCGCCAGTGTGCAAGGGCGAGGAGAGAGCCCAGCCCAGGCTGTGCAGGCAGCCGCAGCCTGCTGCAAAGGGACAGCCCCACCCCAGGCTGTCAACAAGGGTACAGAGCTGCGAGGCTGCCTCAGAGCTCTGCAGTTGCTCCTCCTTCCAAACATTAAAAGCACGAAACGCGTTTTGTGGGTCGATGCATTGCTGCGGGTAGCTCTCTGTGCTATTTGCCTCCTCTGACCTGCTAGAAGAAGCTGCCATTGAGAGCAGGGTTTGAGGCTTTGTTTTTCTGCCATGGTAAACCTTTTCTTGGCAGAAGTGCCTCTGGTCTACACAAGCAGCTGGTGGCTGAACAAATAATGTAAGAGGAGCTGAGTTTCCGAGGAAGCACTGCTTGTGCCCCTCACTGTAACACTCCATAAACACTGGTATCACGGAGAGCTCGGACCGCAGTTATCGCTGTGTTGCATGATAAACACAGATGGTGTTTGTCTTTAAATATGCCAAATGTGGTAATGAGAGCAAACTTTGAGAGGATTCATTCTTACGTTGTTTCCATTCTGGCCCCTGATAATTAAGGCTGCTGTGACCTGCCTTTTGGAGGAGGAAAATATATTTATGCAGAACTATTCAGGTTTCTAAAATAACTCTGGGAGGTTTTGTTTGGTTTTTGCTGAAGGACACTGAGCTCCTGTTTCCCAGGAGTTTTTATTGCCTTGTATTGAAAAGTGTAGACAAAGGTTTACAGAATTAAGCTGGTCATAGGTTTATGCACATCTTTAACTGCTTCCAAGGCATCGTTTTTTAATGATACTTTTTTTTTTTCTTTTTTTCCCCCCTCCAGAAATATGAGGTTAATGTAGGAGCTGGAAAAGTTTTACTCAGTTCTATGTAAGTTCTTACACCATGCTCAAGCAGTAGCATGAGGAGTGTGTTTAGCTGCGTACCTGTCTTCTGTGGCACTTCATTTCCTCTGGAGGTGAATGTGTTTCATAGATGGTTCAGGGACCTTAAAGATCATCTAGTTCCAAATCCCCTGCTGTCAGCAGGAACACCTTCCACTAGACCAGGTTGCTCACTGTCTCATCCAACCTGGCCTTGAACACCTCCAGGGAGGGCAGGTGTTGGGAAGCCCTGATTCAGATAAACACTGGCCCATATGAGTACACACACAGGTGTTTACACTAGAGGCAAGATCTAAGGAACAAGTCCTACACTGTGTGAAGAAGGTGGCTGTTATTTCCCAGAGCCCCTTCCACAGCTATGAGCATCCCTGTTCTCCTTGTCCCTAAGGAAAGAGTCTCTTTCTGCCAGGACAAATGAGCAGCTTCATGCACATGTGGCTACCAGCCCTTCTGAAGAAGACCCTGATTCTCTGCAACACAAGCACAAAACTTCCCCAAATTGCGGTGTTGAGAGCCTGGACTAAATCCATGTGAGACTTCTTCTGAAAGGGTGATCCGACTGCTTGAGCTGGAACAGAGAGGACCTCTCTGTCTTCTGCCCTCAGGTAAAAGGCTGGGAAGTTTTTCAGAGCTAACACAACCTTGTGCCACTGGCATTGGTACTGGATGCTTGAACTGAAAAAAGTGGCTGTGACATTTCAGTGGGGTTAGTTTGGAAAAGATGCTAATGTCAAGCAAGCTGTGACAGATTTGCTCCAGAGATGCCTTTCCTCTGAGGGTCCAGCCATAGTGATTGTAGGTCCTCAGGATTTAAGTTTTGATCCTTGTTATCCCACTGTTTTATTGCACTAAAGGTCACGGACTCCCAGGAACCTCCACTGTTATCAAATATAACTTGTAGCAGAGCCTCATACACTGAGTTCCTAAATAGCTGTGCCTAAATGTCACTGGTCTGGAAGGAGACTGCATGCTCTGTGGGCACAGAGCTATTGCAGGAACAACAACAGCAACAAAAAGCAGAATATTTTTTTTTAAAAGTATTATTTTTTTCCTATTGTTTTAAAAATTTTTAATTATCTTGAGGTGACTGTATAATTTGAACAGCTTTTTAACCATTTGAATATAGTCTTCCTCAAAGAAAGCAAAAGTCTCACTGTACTTTTTGCATCTTTGAGCTAAAAATAGTGTTTCAAATCTTTATTTTCTCTTCCTGTGACTTGCAGATACTGTGAGGAAGATCCCAGCATGGTTATTTTAATCTAAAATTGTTACCATTTAAATGGTGGCTGTCAAGAGCGGTGTGTAATAACATAGCTGTGTCTATAAGATAGCAGTTACGTTAGAGACAGCTGAATCTGTTTTCTTGTCTGCTTCAGCCTGACATCTATAGCTGTATTTATAGATTTGTACAAGAGGCCTAATTTCCTGCACTGCCAAGCATCTTCAGCTTCCACCTTTGAAAACAAGTGTGGAATAGGGTCTGAACACTGCAAGCAGGAAATGTTGTCTTCTATGGCTACCTCAGCACTACATCATCAATCAGCAAGACACCCAAACACAAATCACAGACCAGGAACTGATGATTGCACCCATTTCTTTTTCAAGCAATAGGATGCTATCATCTGCAAAGTCCATTCCCTTTAAAAGCTGATCCAGCTGATGATATCAGCCTGTTCTGTGCAAAAGTTACAGTTGAAATGATGACTGGATCATTTGAAAGAAGGTAATGTGGATCCAGGGGTGTTACATTACTGAGTGACTAACCTATGATGAAAGCTTGGGTAAAGGTTAACTTTTGCATGAGTGGAAATCAATGGAAAAGACCTGGTAAAGTGATCATTCACAGAGGCAAGCTTAAAACCAAGTCCAAGTTAGTTGTTAGAATAGCTGCTAAGCACTCAAGAAAGTTAGGCTTTTGGTCTTGATTACCCTGATATCCCTATGATCCACAGTTGTTCACCTCATACTAGATTTGTGTCACCTAACTTTAGGCTCCTTCTCTAATCAATGGAGAGGAAAAGGTACATCAGAGGTAATTCATCCAACTGACCTCCAGGAATACATGTGCAATGCTACAGTTCCACTTCACATGGACCTCCAGGCTTCCCCACAAAACTGCAGAAGAATTTTAATGTTTAAGTTCAAGCAGGACTGAGTTTTACATCCGGTCTCAAAGATGGGAAACATCATAGAATCAGTCAGGGTTGGAAGGAATCACAAGGATCATCTAGTTCCAACTTCCCCTGCCATGGACAGGGACACCCTATCCTAGATTAGGCTGGACAGAGCCTCATCCAACCTCCAGGGACGTGGCCCCAACCACCCCCCTGGGCAACCCGTTCCAGGGTCTCACCACTCTCATGCTGAAGAACTTCCTCCTCACATCCAGTCTGAATCTCCCCACCTCCAGCTTTGCTCCATTCTCCCTAGTCCTGTCACTCCTTGAGAGCCTAAAAAGTCCCTCCCCAGATTTCTTGTAGGCCCCCTTCAGATACTGGAAGGCCACAATAAGGTCACCTCAGAGCCTCCTCTTCTCCAAACTGAACAACCCCAACTCTTTCAGTCTGTCCTCAGGACAGTAGTTTACTAGGGTGTGAGCAGTATTTGCTCAGTAGAAAGACTCTGGTCCACTTTATCATCAAGGTCCCCACATTTTTCCTCAAGAATCCCAGCATGATAATGCAGGACTTGGATTAACTCATTTCTTAAAAGGAACACAGCCAAACATTAATTCAAAAGAAACGAGACATGAAGGATTAAGACATGGAGATCACTAGATTTTCCATGTCACTGGATTTTAAACAGTTGTTAGGAAGTAGGGGAAACAACAGATGTCTTTTTATAAAAACGGCATTTTTGAGGGAATGCCAACTGCCTGACAGCATCCTAAAATAGGCTATCGAAATGCAGTGCAGAAACGTGAAAAAATATTTTAAGAGCAGTTGGAAGAGACTGAAACTGAAGTCCTGTACTAAGAAATCGAGAAAAAATGTCCCAGGAACAGTGTTTCGCTAACCCTGACAACCTCAGATCAGGCCGATTTCCCTGGGACCGACCTGCCCTTGTTTACTCTGACTGCTGGCACCATCTTGTGGCATTCTCAATAATGTTATTTATTGAGAAGCATCTGGTCGAGCTGTGAGTGCAGCCAGAGCCCAGCAATTTCTTCCTCTGCAGGAGTGGGAAATAATTAATGGGAATGGATTCATCAAAAGCAAAGCAAATCCTATCCCCTGTGCTCGGAGGATGGTTATTAGGAAATATCAATCAAAGCAACTTGCCCTAAAGTCTTCCTTATCCAAAACATTTCGTGTGGCACTTATATCCAAATTCCCGGCAGTATCATAGCTGGGCAGATTTCCAAGGTTTTCACATAACTGGCGTTTTACAGAACATCTCTGACATTTACACAGCTGTAAATTCCAGAGGATTTTAAAAGCAATATTTATAAGACAGCATTAAATTATCTCTGGGCTGAAAGATCCAAGCTGGGGGTAGGCAAGCAGAACATCTAATAGGAAAAATAAGAACTTTAGCAAAGGACATCTGAGCTAAATCATGATTTAATTTTTTTTTTCTTTTTAAAGTACAGGGTCCTAAAATGCAGGAGCTTTCCTTATAGGATCTTATCCAAAAGAGCACCATGAAATAAGCTGCGTTAACTTTCAGCCAGTCTAGCATTTGAGATTAGACATTAAAGCCACTCAACACTTCTTCCACGTGGTTGACAATCTGAACAAATAATTTTCTGCATGATTTCCATTCCTGTATCTCCAGAATGAGTTTATTTTATAATTCACAAGATGAAGCATAACATTAGTCATCTGTATCACATGTAAAATATACTGTGCTTGTTTACAGTGTTCCAGTTTTTAGCATTGACTGTTAACTGTGGGGGAGTAGTGCTTGACAGATGAATTAACACCGAGCTTTAGAGCATAGGGAAGCTTTCTTGGAGATCAGTAATCTGGAGAGATTTAGATTAGAAAAAAAAAAACAACAACAGTGAAGAAGTAATAAAGGCAGTTTAACTGGTCTTAGCAGCAGCAGTTGAGACCTTTAAATCTGCAGAAGATATAATTGAAGAGGACTGAGCTGAGAGTATTCAGAAGGAGTATGGGAAATTGAAGTAACTGTGGGCCCATTATGTTGCACTTGCCAATGTGCAGAACTACAGAAGAAATTATGAGGGGATAAATAATGACAGACAAGGAAGTAGATGTAACACAAGAATAAAAATTCCCACAGATCTACAAAAGGTAGATCATGCCAGATTAACTTTCCATCTTTTTTTGTGTAGGGAAAAAACAGTATTTATTTTCTGTAGATGTCTGGGAAAAAATTAGGAGAAATTATTAGGCAGCTTGTAGAAAATGGAACCCAGCACAGCACATATGTAAGGCCACATTTTGGTGCAGTAGAAAATTGCAGCATTCATCAAGCACAGGTCTTAGATAGAATTTCTTTGGTTTTCAAGGCAGAACAGAACCTTGGGATGGTATCTGGAGATGCTTGGTCAGTACATAGGAGGACTGAGGGAAGAACTGGTGGCCTTGGACACTGGAAGAGGAGCAGTGAGATGGCAGTCAACCATATCAAGTAGCAAGCCACACTCTTGGGAGCAAATGCTTTGAAATTCAAAATTAATGCAGCTTATTTTGAGGTCCTCCTCTGGGTAAGCTCCGGTAAAGAAAAATTATTTTGGAATGGCCAGCAGTTGAAAAGAGGTGGTATCACAGAAGCTGTCTACATCTATATTTTGGAGCTACCTAGCCACAGCCTGAACCAGCTCTCCCATCATCAGATCACTTTTTAACCTGCATTACAGTGTGGCACATTATTTTCTTCCTGGTCCTCCAGCAGGACTCCTCCTGTCCCAGTCTTATGCTTTAGGAGCTGACCACAGGCGTGAAGAGATAATGAAGGAAAAAAGGACAAACTGGATTAACATTTATGACATTGCAGATACTGCAGTGGCTGCAAGTGCTGCTATATATCATATATGAATGCCAAAGTACTGCTCATACAGTCTCTACAGCAGCCTCACCTTGCCTAAATACTCACAAATTATGTGTCAGGTGGCAAACTAATAAAAGGCTTTAAAATGACAATATTTTAAATAAGAAAAACAAACAACCAAACGCTGTTTACTTCCTATTCACCTTTGAATCTGAGTCAAGTACTGCATTTACATTTCAGTTTCTTTGCAGCTTCATGGGTTAAGAACTTGCAAGCGAACAAAGCAAACTTCAGTGTCTCGTGGAACAGTGAAGGCATGAGGCAGTACTGCCAGTCTATACCTGCAACCAGGCACTTAGGACTTGTATCCAGCCATGGCAATTTGGTGATAATGAATCCAAACGTTATTGCTTAACTACAGTATTGCATCACACTGGAATCCATGATATTTCCTTATTTGCAAGTATTTGTTGGATTAATTATTTCCCCTTTTTTTGGAAGCAGATAAGCAGTTGTTTTTTGCCTTCTACTCTTAAAAAAAGGTTAAAAATATTAAAGAATGACCATTCGTTTGTCATTTTTTAAGGAAGAAGAGAAGGCTTCAAGGAGACCTTATAGCAGCCTACCAGTATCTGAGGGGGGCCTACAGGAGGGCTGGGGAGGGACTGTTCACAAGGTCTTGTAATGACAGGACGAGGGGGAATGGGTTCAAATTGGCAGAGAGGAGATTTGAACAGGATGTTAGGAAGAAATTCTTCACAGTGAGGGTGGTGAGACACTGGAACAGGTTGCCCAGGGAGGTTGTGTCTGCTCCCTCCCTGGAGGTGTTCAAGGCCAGGCTGGATGAGGTCTTGAGCGTCCTGATCTAGTGGGAGGTGACCCTGCCTATGGCGGGGGGTTGGAACTGGATGATCTTTAAGGTCTCTTCCAACATAAACCATTCTATGATTCTATGATTCTAATTTGAGTCTATTCAGCCTGCAGAAGAGAAGACTCCGAGGACACCCTATCGAGGCTTTCCAGTACCTGAAGAGGGCCTGCAAGAAAGCTGAACAGGGACTGTTTATAAGAGCCTGAGGTGACAGGACAAGGGGCAATTGTTTTAAACTAGAGCAGGGTAGATTTAGATTAGACATTAGGAACAAGTTCTTTACTATGAGGGTTGTGAGGCACTGGAGAAGTTGTGGATGCCTCATCCCTGGCAGTGCTTAAGACCAGGCTGGACGAGACTTTGAGCAGCCTGTTCTAGTGGGAGGCATCCCTGCCCATGGCAGGGGATTTGGAACTAGATGATCTTTAAGGTCCCTTCCATGTCAAGCCATTCTATGATTCCATGATTTTTAAGTAAATACTAGGACTAGTGTCAGCATTTTTCTGCAAAGGAAACTGCACTGGGTTTACTTCACAATATCTGGTTTTGCTCTGGACTGGTTGTGACTTTTCAATTAGAGACAGAGATCCGAAATCTAATCTTGACTACAGGGGGATAAATCGCCGCGAAATAAATTATTACAGAGGAATAATCTCCATTCGTGTTTAAAGATTTCTTAGAGCTTTGCACCACTCCACTTGAAAGCCAAGCCTTGGCCGGTTGTCAAAACCTGGCGAAGATCCTTGGCATGGGGCACACACCTTCCATGCAGTTGTAAAACCAGTTAATTGGCTTTTACCCTGTGACAGGTAGATGAGCAGTTCCAACGGCACACAATCTCAGGTACGGCTTTTTATTGGTACAGTTTTATTTAGCCATAAAAGCGTAAGCCCCAGAGGGGAGCGACCTGGGGGGACAGAGGGCATTTGCTCCGGCATTGCCCCCTGCTCTGGCCTCGAGGGGTCGCCATCGCCCAGTGTCGCCGCTCACTGCAGGGGGCTCGGAGAAGAAGAGCGTTGAGGGTCCCCCCGCTGTGAGGCCGACACTGGGGTGTCAGTCCGTGCAGTGTCCGTGCAGGTGTCAGACACGACAGGCAGTGTCAGTCCGTGCAGTGTCCGTGCAGGTGTCAGACACGACAGGCAGTGTCAGTCCGTGCAGCCTGTGCAGATGCGGCCGGTAGGTGTCAGCCACGCACCAGGCACCAAGAGCGCAGCCCTCGGCCCGTAACCACCCAACCCTCCGCCTCCCCGCTCAGGCAGCAGCCCGGGCAGGGCGGCGAGGCTTCAGAAGAAAACTTACTTCAAGGAGATGTTCGGAGGGTAGCCAGCTATGGTGGCCCTGACAGCTGCTATTCATCCTCTGACAGGGTGCCTGGGCGAGCCAGAATCATCCTGACTGGGGAAAACTCCTGTGACCCGTGTTGAACGTGAGGAGAGTGCACAAACTCCTGCCTCCGCTGCTGGCACCTGTACAAGGGGTGAGCCCAAAAGGTGCTCCTGTCAGCTCCACTGGGCGCAGGGAGACCAACCCCATGCGGGCTGCTGGCTGGCACCCACGGGAGCTGGTCTCCAGAATCACCAGCTGAGGTTGTCACTCTCTGCAGACTGCTGCACTGAGTGGTCCCCAATGTGGCAGCACAAGACTGCCAGCCTCTGCGTCTCATGCAAATGAAACCTCCAACTTGCTTTTTTCTCCTCTACAAATCAATTGAAAGCAGCTCAGTGCTATCCAGCTTAATTATTAATAAGCTCTGAGCTGGCTAATGGTGTTTGTTCAGTGTTTCTATAAAACGGTTAAAACCAAAACCCCTCAAACCCCTCCCCAAAGCCTGTCCCCAGGACTCTCATTAATCTCAGGCATAATTATGCTGCTCGGCTCCTGTATTTTTAATGCAAGAAGTTTAGTGAAGCTTATGCTCTGCTCTGCTTATCATGAGGTCATTTGAGCTTAGCCCAGGGTTTTGCTGCTGCTGTGATCTGGGAGAAGGCAACTGCCCATGGCTGAGCATCTGTCTTGCACTGGAGCCTGGTGCTAGAGGTGAAATTTGACCTCCAACCAGCCCTTACATTTTACAGACCTGTGGTGATTCCTGAGCACAGTGTTAGGCACAGCCAGTCGAAAGAAATGGAAATGTCAGCTGCATATAGTGATGGCTTTGGCTGCCACTTTGCATTTCTTGCTGAAAACTCCTGAGTGCTGTGCAGGAGCCTGAGGAGCAGAAGCTCCTCATAGTCTCTGTGGAGTTCTGTGTTCTGGTGTGCAACATCATAGCCTTTTTGGGGCCACTTCGGTGGGTTATAGGAATTTAGGTACTGAAATAGAGGGAAACTCTGAATTTAAAAGCAGGTGAAGTAAACAGTGTGAGGTGTGATCATCCCTGATTATATAAAATGCATCAGAGAACATTGTTGATGCTTCTAGGGGTTTTTTTAGCATATTAAACAAACGGAAAAATATTTTCTACTACATTGACTCTAGCTAAACAAAAACCCTGATCACATGTGTTGAGGGTAACAACAACAGTTACATGATGGCTGCAACAGGTTGCTAAATGTAATTTTTTATTCTGGACAGAACAACAGAGATATTGCTTCTCTGACCCACAGAATTACTTCATTTCTCAAATCATAATCTTTAGAAGGGGACAGATTCACTTTGTTTTCTTGACAGGAACAAGAAACTTGTCAACAGAAATCAAATTAATGTGATGAAGCAGATTCAGTCCTGCATCTCCTCACACAGACACAGGATCTCCTGGCCAGTGGTGCTTTCTGTGGGAGCCACTGAATAATGATTTCAAAGCTACTTACCCTTCTGCTCTGCTTGGTTCAGTGTCAGGTGCTACCACAGGACCTTTCAAGAGGGCTTCCAGGAGGAGGAGGAGAATGCTCTGTTGCTACCATCTGTTTTATTTTTTAATGAATTGGGTACAAACCATGTTTCCTGAGTACAGGTGGGGAAAAGAGGAGAGGGGTGACTCTATAAATAGAATCTCAGCAAGCACCTGTCTTCAAAGAGCTAATGACTTGCAGCCTCTTCTGTGCCATATTCCTTCCTTGCTGAGCAGCTCCCTCCAGAGCAGCCTCTTCTATGCCATACTGTTCTTGCTTGCTGAGCAGTGGCTAATCTCTTGGTCCTAAAGTCTGCTTTTCCTGATGCTTTTATACTGCTGCCCAGTCAGATCTCATAAAAAAAAAAAAATAATCATAGAATGGTTTAGGTTGGAAGGGACCTCAAAGATCATCCAGTTCCAACCCCCCACCATAGGCAGGGACACCTCCCACTAGATCAGGTCGCTCAAAGCTTCATCCAACCTGGCCTTGAACACATCCAGGGAGGGAGAAGCCACAACCTCCCTGGGCAACTTGTTCCCCTCACTGTGAAGAACTTTCTCCTAACATTCCGTTTACATCTCCCCTCCGCCAGTTTAAACCTATTACCCCTTGTCCTGTCATTACAAGACCCTGTGAATAGTCCCTCCCCAGCCTTCCTCAAGGCCCCTTTCAGATATTGGAAGGCTACTAAAAGGCTCCTTGAAACCTTCTCTTCTCCAGGCTGAAGAGCCCCAAACTCTTATAGCCTGTCCTAATATCAGAGGTGCTCCAGCCCTCCTATCATCTTTGTGGCCCTATTACTCAATTATTGAATTGCTCTGTGCTTCAACGAAAGATGCTTGGCCTGGCCTTCAACCACCTGTCTGTCTGCCTGTCTGTAAATCAGAAGATTGTTGTGATTAATAAAGCCTTTTTTCTCTTCAAGAGTAACAGAAATGTTGTTACTATTCATGTGCTGCATAGATTGTCTTGACCTATGGGAGAGGAAGACTGAGGCACCAACCTATGTGTGTGCTGTGTGCCTGCAGGGACAACGTTGTGCTGTGAATGACACTGAGATAAAACCTTTTATTAGACTAATTGCCGTGGTAGCAGGTAGAACGTAAGGCACGAGGTCCTGCTAGGGGTCACAACCCACTCCACCAAGGTGTCTGGCGAGCAGAGCCGGAGTTTGCTTCCACAAGGTGGGGCTCTGTTCCCAAATTTTGCAGCTCTTCCTGCTCTCCTGAAGGCACCTCCCTTTTCTTCTGGGGCACTGAGGGAGGTGGTAGCAGTCCTGGAGACAGGAAGGGAAAAAGAAGTGACAAAATTTTCACAGGCTGATGATATGGGATGCTCAGTCCGAGGATGCTCAGTGTCAGCTCTCGAAAGATGCTGATCAAGTGCTCAGCACCTCCTGCCCCTGTGGTGCAGCCCTGGGGGCAGCTCAAATCATCATCCAAAGTCCAAAGTAATTTTGCAAGTAAAAGCATGGAGCTGGTGCTTGGAGCAGGCTTGTGGAAGTTAAGTCCTGCCATGTAATAAGCAGCTTTCCATCCCAGGTAGCAAGGATGTTCAGTCAGGGCAAGATGCTTCCCGCAAAAGACTTTTCTTAGGAGAAATTATTTGCTCCATGCAGCAGGCTCAAAGGCACGGGCATTTTCTCCACTTCCCTGCACTTGATACGAGTCATGTTAACATCCCAGTAAACGTGTTTTCTTTTCAGCTACACTGCTTGTAACAGTATTTGCCTGAATTAGAGTCAGTTTGCTCTGCAAACTGCATTTACCTTTCCCAGATACAGAGCAGCTGTTCCCTGTACGTTCTCGCAAGGTCCTTGTTTGCACAGACTTTTGTCAGCAAATACACCCCCCCTGAACAAGCCACTCACTTCGACTTTCCAGCACTGATAGGGGAGTTGTGAGCCCTGCAAGACACCTTCATCCTTGTCTTTTTGTTTCATTAATAGGCACCTGCCTTCCACATGGCGCCAACAAGGCTTTGCTCATGCCATCAATCATGACGCCAGGGTGGACCAAGTCACGGAAAAGTGTGAAAGAAAGAAGCAGACATTATTAATTCTTCCTCTGGTGAAAACTCTTCCATCACACTGGGCTGACACTCACTACTTTCCCCCTTCAGCACAAACAGGAAGGCTGCCAGTTCCTGTGCCAGTACTCAACACAAAAAGTCTCCAGTATGGATAGCAGTGTTTACTGCAACTTAGGTGCAGTCACAGTCTGTGGAAAATGCCAATGCAATGGTTCTTGTTGTCATGGTGGAGGCAAAGAAGGGCTGCCCTGATCTCCAGTGAGCATGGATGTGGTCAGAATGAGGTCCAGCTGTGAGCCCTGCAATGACAAAGGCCTTGAACATCAATCTGCAGGAGCCAGAACATTCTGCAAAATAAACTACATGCAATGATGTGTGGGCATATGTCTATCAGATGTGACTGTGAGACACTGCCAGCTTGTCTTGCAGGCAGTGAGGCAGCCTGGGCTCCTAGGTTCTGCTGAGCCAGGGCTGGCCATAATACAGTGGGGACTTGGTGGCATCCGGGGCTTGTGGACATCTGTTGCAGAGCTGTAAGATGGAGTCCAAGCTCTGAGGGAGTCCAGGAGAAACCTTCTTGAGCATGGACCCTTCATCTAAAGGTGTCAATGTTACTGTGAGACACACAGAAACAGTGATACGTTGCTGTGTGCTGGCATTCTTCCTCATTATACTATCATTGTTTGATGACTGAGCAATGTGAGTGGAACTGGCTGAGAGAGGAGGTGAGACACTGATTATCTCAAGACTAACACAATTCCTTTGCACAGTTTCACTGAAGCATTATATCACATGCTGAAGGATCCAGGTGCCAGAGGTGTGTCTGCTGGGATTGACTGCTTGACCAGCACAACACATGATTTCACTCAGGGTCCCATCACAGCATGCTGCTCATGAAAGACCCTGTTTTGACATTACAAAGAAGGGACATCTTCCTCATGCAGTGAAAGAAAGTGAAGACACTGGCTGTAGCCAACCTGTAGCAACTGACTGTAGCAACCCCAGCTGGGGATCTGGCTCTCATCTTCCTAGTTCTGAGGATGTCCACATGTACTGCTTCTGCTCTCAGGGGCAAGTACACCTGCAAACATACTTGTGCTCTTCTGAGCCCAATCAGAGCCACCAGGTTCTCAGGCCAGCTCACAATGTTTCTCTGAATTCTATTTTAAAAATTAGTCTTCATCAAAGTCAAGTTGATGCCTGAAATAAGAATGCAGTTTACGACAGCATTCAGAGTTTCATGACTGCTGCACCTAATTCACCTGGCCCCGGGTTCATCAGAGACAAAAGCAGATAATTGCTTAGGGACACCTTCAAGGGCCAGTCCAGTTTGCAGGCAGATGTGGGATGTCTGCCATCCAATACAATACGATCAATAGGTAGTTAATCTGCCCAGAACACGTTCTTTTCCTCACTCTGAGTTTCCTGACACAGGAGATCTCCACTGTCCTTTAGCTAGAGAGGGATGACCAAAGCTGCCTTTAAGCTTCAGAGGGGCTGAAGGCAAGACATGGTTATCTTCCTGCAAAGTGCCTGCGGCAGCCCCACCCTATGAGCTGGCTTGATACTATCTGCAGTCATTTAAGCAGACATTGTATGAGTAAAGAATGTTATACATCAACCATTCACTAAAAGACAACATGGTATTGGTATTTGACTTCATCTCCAATGGCTTGAGCTATTGTTCTTGGCTTATCCTGGTCAGGAGACACATGCTCATCTCCTTGAGAGGCATCAGGTGCAAAACTATTACATCAGTGACTCATGTCCTCAGCTAACTCCATAGTTGTGTCCAAGTTCAAGAATATCAATATAAGGCTGCTTTGAACTGGCTGAGGTTATTTCAGAGGACTCCTCTGACTATCATCCATTGAGAGATGCAGATGTAACATCCTGGATGCAGGAAGTTTTCAGGTAGAGTCTGTGATCTGCAGTGCTGCATGGAGAATATGACTGAGCTCAAGAGTATGAGTGCTGAGAGCAGAATGATAAAGGCTTTTTTTCTGTACTGATCATCTAATACCAGGAAGAAACAATATTGCCCCTATTAAATGGAGCAGCTGAGCTAGGACAGGCCAGCTGGAGCTGTAATCCAGAGACATGTGTCACTGGACACTCACAATTCAAAGCAGCTGGGGTCAATTGAGAAGGATAGTTGATTTTTGCTATTGATGAAAGCTGAGAAACTTCAACCCACTTCCCTATGGGCAAATTTCTACCACCACAGCTAACATCTGCAGGTGATTGGTGATCCAGCTGGCTCTCAACACAGGTCAGTTACTTGTAGAGGCTTGCAACTTGTAGCTTAAGCTTACCTGGAACTCCCTCAGGGATGGAGCATTTAGCAAGGACTGGTTCACCTATGTAAATCTGTCAACAAAGGATGTTTTAGAAGCAGCACAGTAAGATTGCATAAGGGCCATGTTATATCTCTTGCTTTACTAGGTTACTTCAGCTGGAAAACTCTGACTTGGTGCATTTCCAATTTTTATACTTCTGTGCAATAGATGTAACATTCCACTAGATGTTGTCCTATTTTCAACACATGGAAGTTTCAAGGAAGTTTGAGTTCAACATTAAGAAATATCATTGTCTGTCTTTACTGTAATTGCCTTCTGACTACAGAGGCCTGCAAAATTGACTGCATCACAGAGACATTAAAACCAAATGGCCATGTGGGGTAAGCAAAACCAATCACAATTTAAGGCTGTATCAGGTGAATTGAGGAATCTATGGCAGTGGCATGAAACCTACTTATCATGTTATCACTTCCTATCAGACTGGGATTTGCTTTGATGCAACAATTCAGCTCATCATGATAGTCTGTGGTGGGAAAACATAAGGAAACATGGGGACAGTCACGTTAGTCTAGAAAGGTGTTTAAATGAACCAATGAATTTGGAAAAGGGGAATGAAGAACTAGGGATGTGCAATGTGAAATATGAACTGTTTGCATAGTCTTTAGGAGAATTATATTTACTGAGTAATCTTAGTTATCAAATGCATGTAGGCAGGGCACATCTCTTATTGTGTGTCTTTAGAGCAGCTGGCTAAATGACACAAATATCACTGATGATGCATTAACCACAAGCATAAAAGCGATGGAAGATGAGGTCTTAATGCAATAAATCCTTCACAATAGCAAATGCTAAGCAGTTATATATTCCATTCATATATTCCATATAGTCTGTCCAGCTGAAAGGGACCCGGCCAAGAAAGCCAGTGGCATCGTAGCTTGTACTAGAAATGCTGCATCCAGCAGGAGCAGGTAGGTGACTGTCCCCTTGTGCTTAGCTCTGCTGAGGCTGCACCTCAACTGTTGTGTTCAGTTTTGGCCATTCCAGTACAAGAGGGATGTGGAGGTACTGGAGAGAGTGATGAGGAGGGCAATGGTGGGCCTGGAGAATAAATCTTATGAGGAGCAACTGAGAGAGCTGGAGCTGTTTAGTTTGAAAAACGTTCTAAGGCTGAGGGGAGACCTCATCACTGTCTACAGCTACGTGAAAGGACATTGTGGAGAGGTTGGTGGTGGTCTCTTCTCACGGGTAAATAGTGGTAAAACAAGAGGGAATGGCCTCAAGCTGTGACTGGGTAGGTTTAGACTGGATGCTAGGAAAATATTTTTCAAGGAAAGAGTGGTCAGGCATTGGAATGGGCTGCCCAGGAAGGTGGCTGAGTCACTGACCCTGGATGTGTTTAAAAGACGTTTGGATGTGGTGCTCGGGGATATGGTTTAGGGTGAACCTTGTAGAATAGGGATGTTGGTTGGACTTGGCGATCCTGAGGGTCTTTTCTAACCAGAATGTTTCTGTGATTCTTTGTCATTCTGTGATATTTGAAAGAATATATAGAAACTGTACAACACTCATGTTCACTTGCAGAATGCCTTCAAAAAAAACTTTGAGTGTGTTCAGTTTAAAAAGAATAGAACACACCCCCCCCCCACCCCCCAATGGAAAATTAAGGGATCTTTTGGAAAAT
>VWZI01002463.1:553579-596046 GCA_013396835.1 Psilopogon haemacephalus | reverse complement strand
AAGGGATCTTTTTCACTATTTTAAAAAAAATATATTTTTATTTTCTAATAATCAGAAGTTTGGTATTTTTGGATTGTGGGTCTTAACATAGAATAATTAAGCCCAGAAAAGCACTTTGATGATACAGAAATGTCACCTAATTTTTATCACATGGGCATAAAGACGGAAAATATCAGAAATATTACTATTCTATTAATTTTATTGGATTTATACAATTAATGCCATTTAAAGACAATGGCTTTCAGAGGATGTTTCAGAAATCTTACAAGGACAATATGCAAGCTCATCTGTTGATCTGTATTGGTGAACAAGTGTGGTTACATTTTTATTATGTAGCTTTCTGAAACAGGGAAAAAGTTTTCTGAGGTTTCAATAGGTGAAGAATTGTTTATGAGTGAGTTTCAAAGCACCCTCACCTAAACATTTATGGCAAAGATGCTGCTGAGGGCTTTGAGTCTTCAGGACTAAGACTAGAAATAAACAAACTTAACATTTAATACTTCCCTTCCTCCAAAATCTGATGTCTCCACGTATCAGACTGCATCGTTCTTTACAGAAAAACACCAATCTGAATGCAAGAAGAGGTGTAAAAGCCCTTACAAATGTAAGGTGCTCGCGTGATGCTCTGAAGAAGGGAGGGAGTTAGGTGATGGAACGTGAAGCTATTTGTGTATGGTTGCTACCAAGCAGATATGAATATGTTGTTCATGGCTGGGAAGAGCCTGATTTCTCTCTTTTATACAGGACCTTAAAAAATGTGGGAGCTGGACATTGCCATCTGGATGATGAACGAGATGGTGGCAGCCTGTAGCGATTAATTGGTGCTGAGAGGCAGCAAAAAAAAGGGATCAGTGCTCCCATATTAATGGCATTAATTTCCCTCCACAGGGCTCCATTAGACCCCTGGAATCAAACACAGTGCCTTCCTGTTCCTTTTTAAAACCCAGCCCAGATGATACACTGGGTGTTTTGATGTGTCTGTGTACCTATCTCCAAGCACAAGTCAACCTGTCCATACAAGGGACCTGCAGGGAAAGCTCTCTCTCCAGCCTAACAAAACAGGGAAGGTTCATCTGGTGGCTTGAGCAAAGCTGCTTCGCCCAGGACATAACCTGTGAGCAGGGCTAAGCAAGTCACATTGCGAGGGACAACTACTGATGTGCTGCATAACTTCCTTCCCTGCTCGCATGCCTGGGTTTCCTTTGGGAACAAGTCAGAGTGTGCTAGGAACCCACCTTTGGTCCTGACAGTCAGGACATGCCCAATGTAAAACCAACCCCACAACCTGGGAGGGAGGACTTTGACATGAGCGGCAGTCAAAGCCTGCCCCAAAGCATGAAGGTCATACATTGTGTCATTCTTACAGGAGACACTTTCAGCTCCAGTCAAGGAGTAATCCCCAAACTCATGGGGAAGGATCATGGGTGGTTGGGTTTACACAGGTGTTCTTCACCTGGAGCAACTGCTGCATGCATGAGGTATGAGAAAAGAAAGGAATGAAGAAAACCACAGTGCCAAGGACTAACAGAGAACATTACACATGAGTACCTCACATCATCTGATCTCCCTTGACAGTCCACAGGTGACACAGGGAGAATGGAGCACTCTCAGGTTCATCATATGGATGAAAGATAACTCAGATGCTTCTTCCACCATTTCCAGAAAGCATAGGGGTAGGCCTTCACATCACTAGTGTCTCAGATATGGCATACTTCCACATAGTCACCATGAAGAGTTCCATGGCTGATGACTTTTCCCTGGTAGAGGTGAAGATGACCATTCTATGATTCTATGAGACAACAAGGGGCAATAAAGAAGAAGGACTACACTGCACAGGAGGTGCTGAAGGGTACAATGCTCTTCTCCTGGACTGATGACTGTTACAATCCCACTTACATGCTATATAATCATAGAATCATAGAATGGTTTAGGTTGGAAGAGACCTTAACGATCATTCAGTTCCAACACCCTGCCATAGGCAGGGACACCTCCCACTAGATCAGGACGCTCAAGACCTCATCCAGCCTGGCCTTGAACACCTCCAGGGAGGGAGCAGTTACAACCTCCGTGGCCAACCCGTTCCAGTGTCTCACCACTCTCACTGTGAAGAACTTCCTCCTAACATCCCATTTAAATCTCCCCTCTGCCAGTTTAAACCCATTACCTCTCGTCCTGTCATTCAAGACTTTGTGAATAGTCCGTCCCCAGCCTTCCTGTAGGCCCCCTTCAGATACTGGAAGGTTAATGACACACACAGACTACTGAGTTAATTTGGGCTGAAAACATAGAAATCATTTTTTCTCATCATGCATTTTCTTGTCATTCAAAACATTCCAAATATCTCTTTACTCTTCTTACATTTTTATTATTCTGTCTTTTCCTGTTTTTAACCTGAGCCCTGGAAGTGATGTACTCAGATTTTACAAACCTTTCCCACCTACTTCAGTATGTGTCAGCCTATGGATTTACACTTAAGTTTTAAATTAGTCCCTTACTCCTAGATACTGGACAATGGGACCTCTTGGAGCAGTCTGTGTATTTTACAGAACATCAAACATCTTCTTTGAGAAGTGAAGGCTTGTGGCAAACCAATGATCTGGGCTCACAATGAGCTTTGCCTATAAAACATCATGACTTTGCTTCCTCTTTGCTGTGTTAGATGCTTGATCTATTGAGGGATTATAAAACTGATAAATCATTTGCCTAAGCTACATTAAGGTCTGAAAGGTAGCATGCCCTTCATGCAACTGATTTTATTTCAGACAATTAATTGGTAAATATTGGCTCAAAGAGAGCAGTAGACTAAATATCATTAACTAAACTAAATTATTGCCTACTGTAAGACTGCAGGAATATCGCAGTCTAACTTCCTCACCAACTAAGGTGCCACAGACAATTTGGGAAGTGCCAAATGATTCATTGTGGAGTGGTCCCTTGAATTGTATTGATCCTTCCTTTTTCTTCTTCTCAAATACACTGTAGCAAACTCCAAAAGTAGCTCTTCACATACCACCCACAGAAGAAAATGAGCACAGTCCGGTTCACTACTCCTTTTCACTGCAGCATGGCTTTCACTGAGTAAGGCCAGCACCACCCCTGGGTGACGTAGTGATGGGGTCACACCCGTGGAGATAATGCAGATCACTTCATTTGAAGACTGCAGTGGTAAGTTACATGAGCTTCACTCTTTTATGCATATTAAGTGTCTTGGATGAAAAGAATACAGCAAGCAGCTTTGTGGTTTGCAACTACCTCCTGGCTGCAAGCAGCAGCACTACCACTGCAGGAGTTTTGGGTCCCATCCTGCAGCACTTTGAAGTTAGTCCTCGAAAGTTTCTGGTGTTGCAGAAATAAGAGAGTCAAGCCTTTATTTTGCAAGGGGGCCTGGAGGCTAAATACATTTACTGTACACTGACTACTACAGATGAAGAGTCAAGCCTTATCGGTGCTGTGTACAGCTGGGGATCTCTAATGTCTTGCTGTGTCCAACCCACCAGCCTCGTTGGCCAATGGAAACTGCCATAGCTCCTACTGATCTTGGCTGTATTACTGTAAAACCATTTCCTTGCAGTACAGTAAACAAAACAAAACAGTTTAACAGTATAAGCAGCAAACTTCTGCAATGACAGACTTCTAGAGGCTTGAGCAGAGCCCAGGAGAGGTCTTACTGGATCCAGCATGTTGCAGGCCAATGTCACCATCCTCTCTAGCCATGGAGCAGACCATGCAGACACACATTACTCTAGAAGTGCATAATGGTAAATAGTTGTCTCAAAGAAGAATTCACCCCTTCTCAATTTGTCTGTGTATTAGTCCCAAACATTGCGGAGCCATTCAAGTCAAAATGCCAGAAGTACTTCAGGCTGGAATGGTACACTGGGAGTGTATTGATCTGCCCAGTAAGGCAGGATAAAATGGAGACATGCTGAAGCTAGCCAATGTGGCATCATGAGCACTAGCTACTTGGACCAGAAGTGGCAGCCTGTTTCAGGCTGCATTGGATGTACTCACTTGAGAGGTCATGGACAAACAAAGGCCCCTAACTATATGCTCAGAAACATGACATTATAAGGGAAGATCGGTTTGATATGTTGATTAAACAATATAAATTACTTCTATCTCCACTTATATTAATCTGGATGGTTCCTCATATTGAACAAAGCATGACTCTTAGCTGCTCTTCACTCCTCCCAGTTATGAAGCTCCTGTACTTTTCAGTATCAGGGCTCCCAATATCCTCAAGAGCTGGAGGCTGCTGTGGCGTATTATCTAGTTGCCTTGGCCCCACAAAGCCACTTTTTAAACTGCTCTGACCTTCTTTGGGGGAAGTCAAAAGTTTCTTTCACAGACTTTCCCACTCAGGGCAACACATGGGTTTTCTCTGACAGACCACTACAGATAATGTAGTCATTACTGCAAATAAAAGGAGAGATAAATAAGCTGCACAGAACTAATATGAATGAAAGACTTCTGTGCATCCAACTACTTTGGATTTTTTTTTTTTTATTTGTAGAAGAGAAAGTCAATCGAATGAGCTTGCCCAGAGCAACCAGCAAGCAAACTGCCCTTGAGTCACTCCAGCAGACCTCATCATGGTCAGCAGCTTTGCTGTCAGCCCTGCCAGCCTACCTGTGGCAGCTGTGTGCTGCTTGAGTGCTTGTGCTGATTAAGACTTGGAGAGTAAATAGTTGTCCACAGCTGCTGGAAATGGAGTCCTCGCTTAATGATGCTTGAAGCTACTGTCACCTAGAGTGGCCAAAATGGATGTCTGGGAGGATTTGGGGGGTTTTAATTTACCGTTTGCCAATTTACAGATTTATATTGTTCTAAAAGCTTCAGCTGTTTGCAAGGCTATTGAGGCCATTGCTTGTGATTTGTGGGGTGCACTGTGGGGTCTCCAGCTTTCATGCTCCAAGCATGGCAATACCTGAAGGTTAAATTGTACCCTTCTTTTGCAGAGAGAAGCCAGGCACTGCTGTCGCACTCCTCTGGTTGAGTTTTGGCCCTCCTGCAGAAACAATGTGGCATTTCAGGAGGCTATGCAGGGTGCTTGAGTAGAGATCACCAACAGTGTAGCCCAGGGTTGAAGTAGTTTTCCAGAGTGTGGATTTGTAATCCTCTGAGCATGGTTTGCAGCTCCAGGGACTAAGGAGGAGGCAGTAACTACTGCAAGTACTTTACCCTAACTTTTCTATACCCTGTCTATGGTTAAATAAGGGAGAGCCTGCAGCATGTCCTCAAGAAGAGGCTGTTTGGTCTCAGAAGCCCTTGCAAAGCGAGAGGCAGCCTCGATGGACAAACACTGAGAAGACTCCTGTTTCAGACACTTGTGCACCTGTGTGAAACCATAGGACTGAAGGTGAACCTGAGATTAAGAGGCTCTGAACTGCACTGGGCAGGCCAGGCTGGGTGGTCTGCAATGTTTGTCTGGCCTTCAAACCCTGTGAGTGTGTCTAAGGAGAAAGGTGAAATTAGGGTTTGCCCAACTCAGTGCACAAAAGCAATGATGTATGGTAATGTTAGCAACACCTCAGTCTACATTTAGTGGGTGATGCTTAGCATTGCTCGTTATGAGAACCCACCTCGAGAGCCAGTTAATGCTGAACTGACCCTCAGCCAGCTTACGTGACAGCAGAGAGACTGTGAACGGCCTTGTGCCCTGGGTTTCTTCATGACATCTTTCCTTATATCCGCCGGATCAATTTTATCTGAACTGGTTGCTGCCCCTGAGCAGTGGTGAGGAGGCAGGAATGCTAAAGATAACTCTGCAAACAGAGAAGGCATGGAGAGGTCAGAGCCCAGGGGTAGGATCGATATGTTGGCTTAGCCAAGGAGAGGAATGAATTGTATTGAGGGTCACACAGACACCCTCAAGGGAAAAAGCAAAGTGGTTTGTGTTTTTGAGACAAACCACAGATTTATTTTTTTGCCTGTATGAGACAAAGGCCCAGATTCCTAGTAAAATTAGGAAATAATAACAGTAATAATACTAATAACAGTAATAATTCTAATAGCAGTACTACTACTACAACTAGTAATAATGGTAATAATAACAGTAATCCATACTGGGCACCTACAGAGTAGAGGACTTGGGCTGCCTGTTGCCTTTGGAGTTGAAACGCAGTGTGCATAAAAGGACCCACGTGCCAAGGATGTCCCCCACAGCTTGCAAAGGGCTTGCCATGGTACAAATGCTGACTTTCTGCAGTACCCAAATTCCTCATTCCTTCACCTGCTACTTTCTCATCAGAGGCATCATTGATCAGTCTCCTCTGTCAGCTGTTTCTGGTGTTTTTTTGTTTGTTTGGTTTTTTTTTCCCCACCTTTTTCCAGGCCTTCCTTTGCCCAGTTTCCTGGTGCCTGTAGTTCCCCTTCCCTTTTCCCCTTTTGCTGCTTTCCCTATCCCTTTGCAGCTCCAGGCTCATTGCCATGTGTGTGGGTCCCAGGACCTCCTCCAACAGCTACTGCAAACATTCTTGATTACGGTTAATATCAACATCATTCTAAGTGGGAGAGGCTTCAGAGGCCAGGGAGGGTACCCCCTGATGCCACTCAATTTGGGGTGCAGGGTTGCCTTGCAGGAAGAAAGAAGTTGGGAGGAAGAAGAAACAGTGTCAGGTTTGGAGGGTCCTTATCTCACCAATCAAGTCCTGAGATTGGAAAACAAAACATCCACCACTTAGGAGAGCAAGACACAAATTTCAGGTTCCACTCTCAGTCAGCTGGCCACCAGCCAGCTCTGCTCTCTGATGCTCAGAAACACAGAAACACTGGATCTACTTAGGCCACCATTCATCATGTTGTGAAAATTCTACTCCCAGGATCCTCTTCCTGCATCCAGTCACTTCAATTCCCAGGAGCTTCCCTCCTGCCTGGTGCTGTCACCTTCCCAAGAGAGCCCCAGCCCTTGATGGCAAGGGGAGCACAAATGCCCCAGAATGCTGACAACGGTCACTTCCCAAATTGCTTAGCCACCATGATACCATACTGAAATCATTGTTTTAATTCCAAGTGGCTTTGCACTTTGTATTTAAGAACTTGAAGTACCAAGGGAATGAGTGGCTGATCTCCTCCCCATGTGGTTATGTATAGATTCAGCTATGAAGCCATCACCACTGTACTTGCTCCCAGATTTCCAACTGCTATTCAGCTGCCTCTTCATTTTCTGCCACCCAAGTCGTCCCCCCCCATCCCTCCCCTCCCCAGTACTGCCACCCCATGTGATAACAAGTGAAATTTTCCATCAGGGATTTCTCCTGCCTGTCCATCGGGTCCTTCCTTCCCCCCGCCCCTAACCTCCCCCCCTCCTGCCCCCGGCCTTGATTAATTGGTGAGGCAGCAGTGCACACAGCAGCAGACACCCCATCTACTGACGCAAGCTCTTTGTTTTTCCATCCTCAGCACTGTAGTATGTCACTGATTAAACAGTCATGGGTATAAAACAGAGTTAAGGCTCCTTTCAGATAAGAAGATGCTGTTTTCCCTTCCAACATTAAACCTAGTGAGAGGGGAGCCACGAACACAGCTCTGGGACGTTCACAGCGATGGGTGGTGGGAGGAGGGACCACCTCGCTCTCAAAGTACTGGAGAAGTACTTGGAAAGGCTGTGTCCATCAACTTTCCAGTGCTGGTTTGGAGGGTGACCCTGAGCACGTAGTGTTGCCTATCCAGATTTTCCAGAAGGTAAAAGGTTTTCCCCAGAACTTCTTGCCTAGTTCAACTAGAAGCCCAGTGGTTTGGGTACTGCCTGCCCCAGGCTCCTAACTGGCTGGAAAGCCTCAGCACTGTGCCATAGATAGAGCGAGAGGGAATGGCCTCAGGCTGTGACTGGGTAGGTTTAGACTGGACACTAGGAAACGTTTTTTCACAGAAAGAGTGGTCAGGCATTGGAATGGGCTGCCCAGGGAGGTGGCTGAATCACCAGCTCTGGAAGTTGTTTGGATGTGGTACTTGAGGATATGGTTTAAGGGTGAACTTTGCAGAGTAAGGATATTAGTTGGACTTGACGATCCTGGTGGTCTTTTCCAACTGGAATGTTTCTGTGATTCTGTGATGGCATCCTGTGAGCAGAATTGTATGTGTGGGCTAGTGCATGTGCTGGTGAGTGTCTGGTCAGGAGCACCTCTCCTCCTGCACCCTCTTACCTTGCCTCATCTCCATCAAATGTGGGAGGAGGCAGCAGGCAGAGGGGACCTCAGCCCTGGGGCAATGTCCCTGCATCATGGCTTGCGGCAAGGCAAGGCTGTGTTCCCTGACTAGAGGATGTAAACCCTACCATGGCAACTGTCGGAGGCTGAATGGTGACTCCTTTAGATAGTCCTTAGCTCCTAGCTTGGGGAGTAAGAAAAGCATGCCACAGCTGCACAGCTGAGAGCTGTACATCACCCTCATGCAGCCAGAGAGCAAAAGACTTCAGTCAGGGAAGTGCCTTCAAGCATCTGACATTGCCTACCCATCAGAGAATGATGAAATACAGTTATTTTAAATCATGTGATTGTTTCATCTGTGAAAAATTGTGAGCTTTCCTCTTCTGGGAAAGGATCACACACAAGGGATTAAAACCAATCCTACTCCTTTCAAAGCAGTCTAGAGGCAAGTAAACCTCTACCTCAAAAAGGATTCAAGATTGGCTGTGCAGAAACCAAGAGAACATGGATGGTAAAGAGCCATAAGAAAAAGCAGCTCCCAGTAAACACAAGTGAGATGCAGAGCTGTTTGCTTCCATGATGGCAGTGGCCAAACTGCTCAGAGAGCATCCAGGTGATTCGAGCCCTGGGAAAATGGGGACGTTATAAGCCTCTGTGTAAAAGTAGCGTCTATCTTTGCTTCCCTTTTAACAAGATTAGTCTTGCTTTTCTCTCCCTCTTTCTTTTGCTGTCTGATGGCCACCTCCGTGCTCTCCCACTAATGTGATTAGCGGTGCATGGGGACCATACTGGCAGCAACTGTCACAAAGATCTCTGCTTACTTGAGTGCACCTCTTTCCTCAATGAAACATCTTGTTTTTATGGTCACAGGGGGTATTGTTAACTCCTGGATTCTAATAGAAAGGGTTATTTATGACCCTCCCATAAAAGTTGATTCAGGGAGACATTTAGGAAAGAAAGGGACAGAAGACAGATGTGTTTCCTACCACAGATGCTGAGGAGGTTCAATTGTTCTGCATATGTAATGACTTTTTATGGTTCCTTACAAATGCTTTCCACACTGCTAGAAAGGTGCCAAAGTCAAATACGCATAGCTGCTGGCAGAAGACAATTTAGTGACCATACAGGACACTGCAACTTTATATCTTGTTAAATAGGTCAGAGATGGACTTTGCTGCACATACAAGATAAAGGGGAATCTCTGCCTGCACCAAGTCTTGTTTTCCTTGCTGCCTTCCTCACTTCAGTTTTGCTTTCATTTAACATTTTCTGAGGCTTTCAGAGTGTGTTTACTGTCATATGGTTAACACTTAATAAGTGTTCATATGGTTAACACTTAATCCACTTAGGGACTTTTTCTCAAGTGAGGTGTCTTATTGGTATTACATTGCCAACTAAATTCACTGCAATTTGTGCCTTCCCAAAGGAGCACCAAAAAAATAAGTTTAAGTCTTCCTAACTATTCAGACAAATGAGTATTTGTAGGTGACCGGAAGGGTTGCTGGATTATAGGTCTGAAAAGAACAGATGACCAGTAACTAAAGTATAATTACAGGTGAGAGAAGGAAGACAGCAAATTGCTATGTTGTCCTAATAGCAGCCAGAGGATGCTTGGCCACATGGTGCTTCTGCCAGAGGCTGAATGGTTTTACACGCTAATGTGAACTCCCACAGCATGGCCAGAAGTTAAGGTGAGTGTACAGGAGGAAATAGGTATTTCACGTGGTGAAATGAGCTTGTGACTCTTTACAGCAGTGGAAGACTGTGCTAAAGCCACCAGCTGTGATTCCTCCATGTTCCTGTGTTACAGAAGCAAAGCCAAGAGTTTCCCAAGAGTTCTTCAGCCAAACGTTGTGCAAAAAGTGTCTGTGTGCTGAGATGCTACAGAGAAACATAGCTTGTCCAAGCTGCACCCGCCATCATCCAAGGGATCAAAACTAACACTGACAGAGGACCAAGTCCTTATGTCTTTATGCACACAGAAGACATGGGAAGGATGGGCAGCATAAGATCATCAAGGAGCTTGTGCACTTCCCTTTGTGCTCAAACACAAACATTCTCAGCTGGCCTGGAGTTTTGCACCATAACAGAGCTAAGAAGAGCTTAATCAGGATGGGCTCATGCTCTTACTGTGAACCTAGGCAAGTTTGGAGCAGATGGATAATTTCCAACTGCGCAGACTGAGTCAAGCTTGTAAAAATTAAGAGTTGAACTGCTATTACTTGGGCAGTACCATCAGGGTGGCTGTAGCTGCCAGACTGTCTCCCTGCAGTGCATGAATTTGCATGGGAACATCACAAAAAAGGGCTGTGACTGCATTCCCTGCATGGACAAGTGATTTCTAATGATTTCGTATCAAGGGATGCATCTTTGTCCAACTGTCAGGGATATAAGCATCACTCCTGCATTTTCATGTCACAAGTGGCCATTCATTATCCTATTATCTCCTGTCCATAAAGAAAATGTAATGTTCTCAGATGGGGAAGTTTTCTTCCTCTGGTAAATAATTAATAACGAGACTACAGGCTGCTGCTTGTCTCATAGCTCATACAATAAATGGTACTTCCTTTGCCTGTGAAGAAATGAGCAAGCTAAAAGCCTCACGGCACAGACAGCATGTCTGCAAAAGGCAGACCTCACTTGCTAGGAAAATCTGGGCTAAAATGTCTGAGGAACAGCCAAGGCTGGAATAAAAAATATGTTACAACTCACAGAAATCACTGCTCAGAGGAAGCCAAGCTCAGCCACAGCAATCTCCTCTCTCAGGAGAACTCAGGCGTGCTCCATCTAGACTCCTTCTGACATGGACAGTGGGCATCCACCTGGCTTGGGATTTACCTAACCATTCTGAGTAGTGAGGACAAGACAAGAGGTTGCAGCCCACCTGCTATACGTCAAGTAAAGCCTGGAAGAAGGGGAAGGTCCATTGCAATGAGTGTCAGACCCCCTCCTGCCAGCAACACATTGCTGCTGTTAATGTAGGCGCTGTTAATGTTCAACTGCCTTGAAAGAAAATAAGCTGTGATACATGTTCCCAGTTTCTGAGTTTCTTGCATTATTTCTACGATCATGGCATCCTACCTTGTCCTCCAAAACGTTGCATTTCCATTACCAATCACTCTCATTGCATGCTTTGAAGGCCAGATCCTGCCATTAGGTCTCATACCAATCTCACAGGCTTTTTAGTAACAAATCCCATTCTTTGAGAACATATTTTTGTATTTTCTTCCTTTTGCCATTGGGAGGAGTGGTACATTATAAATTACCTCCAGATAATGGAAAGCCCTGGCTACCAGTCCAGGAGACCTGACATTAGACATATTAGTAACATCAGCTTTTCATGAATCTGAATATTGGGACTTCTGCAATGGCTCCAAGTGGAGGACCACACAGAGTAGTGCTGGGCAGTGATAATCAAGCTGGTCCTGAGCACAGTAGCAAAATCACTGGAAGCTGTAAGATCATGGTGTTTCTCTGTGTTTGTCCACAATCCCAGACTTGCACTGATGGAGCCCTTCCCACTACCCACTCAAGGCCACTGTCCAGGCAATAGGGCTGGGACACAATGATGCTGGCTGTAAGAGTGAGCTAGCAGTTGTTACCTGGCCTAGCTTATCCTTGTTAAAATTCGTGTAGGTTTTCAAATCCCAGCTCACTGCTGCTTCAGTCATTTGCTTCACCACGTTTGAGTCCACAATGCTGCCCTGTGTGTTGGGAGGTGCACAGCCCTGCCACAAAGGTGAACTGCTGCAAGCAGTGAGGAAATGAAGCCAGGAACGCTGTGAGTTCTTGGCCATAAAAAACATGCTACAGGCTGTGTCTTGCTGGGAAATGTTAGTTCCCAACGTTGTTTTCCCTAGCTGTTGTCATAAAACTTCAGTGAAACCACCCACAAGCTTCAGAAGTGGCGTGGGGGAGTGACTATACATTGAGAGTCCATTGTTAGAGCATATAGAGCCTCTCTGCTGCTTAAACTGGGTGTACTGGTATTACTTTGCTGGGCTCAGCAGGACAGTCAATGATCCAGATCCCAGGAATCAATTAATCATAATTTTCTTCCTTGAAAACAGATGACTCTGCTATGAAAAATTTTGAGTAAAAGAGTTTGTACTGGGCTCTGAAACCTTGCTCTTTCATCCCTCTGGCTAGGGACTGGGTGTCTGTTTAGCAGGACCATTTCAGACGGGAGGAAGAGCTGCAAGCTGCTGGCCAGACAAGGCACTGAAACACAGACAAGGAATAAAGGAACTTGGGTGACAGGCAGTTTTATAAAGGTGACTGCAAACAGTTGCAATGCATCTCCACGCACATGTAAGGTGACACTGCGCCTTCAGAGTACGACTCGTAGGTAAATGTGCCTCTCAATAGATTCTCTGATGAGCAATTCACTGAGAAATAGGGAGTGAGCACACCCAAACTGACCCTCTTCCATATGATTAGCTAATTGATGCAATCATCCTTCTGCCTGCAAACCATCACGGAGTTGACTTCAGCTCCCCGTGCTAACATCCCTGTCTAAATGCCATCCACCGCTGCCACTCCTTGGCAGTGGCTCACTGGGTGTTTGACACTTTTAGGTTAGAGCTGCAGTGAGTGTTGTTCTGCTCCAATGGGCATCCAAGAGACACAGAGATGTGTGGGTTTGGATGACACAATGGCAGTAAGCAGGACCGAGTGGCATCACAGACAAGAGAGAAAGAATGCCCTCTCAAAAGCTATAAAGCAAGCTATATCAAAAGCTATACAGAAGGTTAATGAAGAAAGGACAATTCTTCTAAGAGCGCCAGCTGAATGGCTCAGCTCTGTACTCCACAAATCTGTTACAACAGGGAAAAGCAGAGTCCCACTGAGGTAGATGGGTGCATTTGAGAGTCAGTTGGCACAACACCCATTAGAGGGCTGGCAGGGTAGGATAACAGCTTTCAGGTGGGCAGGGAAGACGGAGCAGAGGGGAGAGAATCAGAAAGCCTGTGTATGAAAAATCTGCTTGATGGCTTACCATCCAAGTCAGTAGTGGATATGGACTTATTAATGGGTATGAGGTGGAGTTGTGGGAAATGGTCGGTTTTGTCGGCTTGATGCAGAGTTGATGAAGGGCTTCATTTCTTCTTTACCATGCTGGAAAGATGGAAACTTTTCAGATGGAACAGAAAGCAGTTTTGCTTGGAGTCCTTCACAAGAGAAAGCACAGCATATGCTTGTCCAGCTTCTGGAGGGTCTGGTGGAACACCTCTTCACAGAGAGCCTTCTGTTTAAATATGTTCAGAACTAGGTCTTTAATTTAAAGTTTGACCCTGGCTGTGTGTCACAGCCAGCACTGCAAACCAACCACAGGCTTTGGACCCAAAGTGACTGGAATTAGTTGACTTTTTGCTTCCAGATTCATATTCGATTGACTGTAACAGAGTAACACCTTCAGATGAGAGACTAGGAGGATGTTAAGATGCATTTATTTATAACAGCTCCATGAAAGACTGGAAACCCTACTGTGCCAAGCACAGCCTCTTGCTACAGATTTTAGTCTGCAGGTTTGTGAATAGGCACAAAACATGGAAGAATTTTTCACCCAAAACTGGACAAAGGGAGTTGAGAGGATATGGGAAGAGGAATGCTTAACAAAATGAACAAAGCTAAGCATGGTAGATTGACTGCAATCAGTTAATAGTTGTGGAGTGTTCTTGTTTTAAATCATAAGCCTACACAAAAGCATTTTTGCTTCTTTGGTGACTGCATTGTCCTTGTTCTCCTTCCACACAGTTCACTCTGGTAGCTTATTACATCCACTCATTTCACCTTGGCTTAATTAGGGATGTGTCAAAGATCCAGGATGAGTTCTTGGCTGGGACTACAGGTATGACAAATCATTGAGTAGAAAATGCCCAAAGAACTGTGCCATCTGATAGGGAAAAAACCCAACACTTTCTGTGGGAACAACAAACGGAAGATTTTGTTCTTTACTTTAGAAAGAAAATAAGAAATCAGAGGCTAATCCAAGCATGTAGGTAGACCCCAAAGAGATTGTTTGCATTGCAGTGTTTTGTGCTGCAGACAGTGTTGGGCTTGTTTCGGCTCTGAGTCAAGTCAAATTTTGCAGATGGAACCTCTCCTGGGACTTGTTTCTGTTCTGAGTCAAATCAAATCTTGCAGATGGAACCTCTCCACAAAATTGAAGCTCAAATCCTTCCACCTCCCAGCACAGCTTGGTACACTTCAGTCTGTCTTTGCCTACCCCAAGTGTGCGTGATGCTGGCAGCAACCAGCCTATTTGGTTGCAGAGCTGATGTGATGGTCTTAGCCCTGCAACTCCAGACCAGGGCCTCCTGCCACACTGCCACAGGTATTGTGACCCTTGTATTATGAAATCACTGCTCTGATCACAACCATTTCAGGTGCTTTGAAGTGATGTCTTCTTCTGGAACAAGGTGGCAATCTTGTGGCCATGGCGAAATCTCATTGAATAAGGAGAAGACCTAGGCTTCAGGGCTTGGTCGTTGAGACATAATCACTTTGCCTTGGGGTTCCATCACTTATCTGTGTGGATACAGCCTGAGGCACTGAAATGGTCTGTGTCTTGGCTTTGCTTAGAGTACAGATAGGGCCAGAGCTGACTGGTCTTTCTCAAACCTGGGGTGAGTGTCCCGCACAGGAACCTCTTCCTTCTCAGAAGTGCTAAGAGACCAGGACAATGCTTGTGAAGGCTGACATGAAAGCTATGGTGCTACCTTATCTCCCACTCTACAAAGAAAGAATTGTATGTAAATTACCTGAGGAACAAAACTTGCTAAAGTAACCTCATTATCCCTTTCTTTGGGAAGTTTCCTGTAAACTGGCGGGCTCTGGATCTTAATTTGCTGAGAAGTGCAGCAATGTAATTAGCAAGACTGGTAACAACCCAGTTGTGTGAATTCTTTGGAGGGAAGAAGTGATGTGAAACACAAAGAGAGAAGGAAAAGGAAGAGGGAAAAGAAGTTCCTGCTCCCAAGGTGTTGTTTTCGTGTGTGTGTATGTGGTTTTTGGTGGGTTGGTTTTCTTTGTTTAGGTTTGTTTGTTTGTTTAGTATGTTAGTGATATAAAATTAAGTAAGAGTTTTGTTTTGGTCTGAGGTAATGCCATGCACAAATATTTTCTTCTTTTAAATGGACCCCATTATTACAACCTTTCAATTAAAAAAAAAAATTAAAATAAAATTGATGCATATTTTAAGTATTTTGACTCTTTTTTTCTTTCCTAAGAAACATGCTCCCTTTCTTGAATTCTACCTTGCTTAGCTAAAGCAGCTTGGGGAAAATTCTTCTATAGTGATATAAAATTAAGTAAGAGTTTTGTTTTGGTCTGAGGTAATGCCATGCACAAATATTTTCTTCTTTTAAATGGACCCCATTATTACAACCTTTCAATTAAAAAAAAAAATTAAAATAAAATTGATGCATATTTTAAGTATTTTGACTCTTTTTTTCTTTCCTAAGAAACATGCTCCCTTTCTTGAATTCTACCTTGCTTAGCTAAAGCAGCTTGGGGAAAATTCTTCTATAGTGATATAAAATTAAGTAAGAGTTTTGTTTTGGTCTGAGGTAATGCCATGCTCAAATATTTCCTTCTTTCAAATGGACCCCATTATTACAACCTTTCAATTAAAAAAAAATTAAAATAAAATTGATGCATATTTTAAGTATTTTGACTCTTTTTTTCTTTCCTAAGAAACATGCTCCCTTTCTTGAATTCTACCTCGCTTAGCTAAAGCAGCTTGGGGAAAATTCTTCTCCCAATAAAGGTGAGATCACCATCTGCCTGCTGTGTGGCTGGGGCCAAGTTCTGCCTTCACCTTTTCCCATCCTCCCACTTCTCCACTTCCTTTGAGTTACCACGGGATCTTCCCAATCCCAAATCTTGTCGTAGAATCATAGCATCGTAGAATCATAGAATCAGTCAGGGTTGGAAGGGACCACAAGGATCATCTAGTTCAAACCCTTCTACCATGGGCAGGGACACCCTACCATAGATCAGGCTGGCCAGAGACTCATCTAGCCTGGCCTTAAACACCTCCAGGGATGTGGCCCCAACCCCCTCCCTGGGCGTCGATGCAGCCTTCCCTCTTGGTGCCGCTGTGGCTGCTCCCAAAAGCCTTGCTGCGGATCACGCGAAGCTCTGCTAGTGTGAACCTCCTGGGGCTCTGCCATGCACGACCCTGGAAGGGAGCGGGGGCTGCCTGTGGACCTACGTGTCCTGTTGGCCAGCGCAAGCGTTTAGGGGTTTGAGGTGGTCTTTCACGGTACGACATGAGGAATGCACTTCTTTTGTCACTAGATGGCTCTATCTGCCTTCACTAAACGTACACGGTGCTGCCCCAAAAGAGCAGGAACCCTACAGCTCTGTGTCTGGAGGGCCACCAGACACATCACAGAATCACAGAAACATTCCGGTTGGAAAAGACCCCCCAGGATCACCAAGTCCAACCAATATCCCTACTCTACAAGGTTCACTCTAAACCATATCCCCAAGCACCACATCCAAACGACTTTTAAACACAGCAGCCTGGAGGAAGTTCTGGAGTGCTAAAAGCAGAAGCGAATGGAGTTTGCAGTGAAGGCATCCCGCTGGCCTATGATGGCAAGGGAGAACACTCTCCTGGGATTTTGGGGTGTATGAAGTGGAGCAGCCAAGCATCCCTGCCTGCTGGAGCAGAGTCTACAGCACTGCAATCACTGGTATTTAAAGGAGGAGATGCTGGCACAAAAGCAGACACAAGGGCAGCACAGGGGAGGTAGATGGAAGGGCAAAGCCTGGACAGGCAGAGGGCATGAACTAAATCACTGTGGATGTCTGTAGCCTCAAAGCTTTACATTGAAAGCCACATTTTCAGGTCTCCAAGTAACTCAAAAGCTACTACAGGTCTGACTCTGGCCATGAAAGCATATCAAATTGTTGCTTTCCCTGGGAGAAAAATTCCATGTTGGAAAATAAGCAATCTATTCAAGGGCTTCACTGGCTGCATTGGCTTAAGGCTGAGTATTTTATCAGCTGCTGTATCTCTCGAGTGTATTTGAAAGATGTTACAAGTAAATTTGCTTCCTGGAAAAAGTTGCTATCTGAGGATATAACTGAAAGCCGTGAACGACTGGGAGCATCACTCTACTGATTGCAAAAGTATTTGAATCAGGCCCTAGGGAAATAGCCTGGCATCTCCTCTTCACATCAAGCAGCAACTATGCTGGGAGGAGACAACCCTTGTAATAACAACTACTTTGCAGGGGTGTTTGCAAGATCACAGCTTCAGCTGCACGAATGACATGAGACACTAGTGACCATGGTGGGAAAAAGAAGCAAATTCGCTTGTTTAGGTAATTAACAGGCATTTGAGACAAGTGTTGCTGTCTAATGCATTACTGACAGACTAATAATCCACTGTGATGAAGCAGCAATTATTATAATACTGTTATGGTCCACTAAGATAACCATCCCTCCTAGCCATGCTGCCAGGAGAGGATGGGTGAAATCGCAGTTCTCTTTCTTCCGAGTGAACAGACTACGTGCCAGAGAAGCAGCACCCTGCAGGGCTCAGCCAGGAGAGGAAGGACTTGAGCAGCTACTGTGTGGCAGCTTCTGTTGCAACCTGCCTTGGGAGGATGCCTTGTTTTTATGACCCCAGATAGCTGCAGGCATAAGTTCACATCTGCAATTTTGGTCAGATAGATAACTGCCGTCCTTACTGGCCCATGTAATGCGATACCTTGAGAGGCCAGCGCTGAGAGCACAAATAGTTGTGACTGATTAGGAAAGGCATCATTTGCAGGACAAACATAATGCTGGTTGTTACGTTCCTTCTGAATATTGGTTGTGGCATGAGCCAGAGAGAACTGATAACCCCATCAACGTCCTTTGGGCAGGCAGCTCCTCTCTGAAGTTATGCTGGGGGGGCCGAGGAGTAACTCTGCTCGCTTCAGGGGATGACAATGGTGAAATGCAGAATCTGGGCCATTTTGTTTTACCCTGGTCTTGTTTGATCCTAACAGCTAGGTGAGCTAAATGCTCATGCAGGCAAATCCTTCAGGACAAATACAGCAAGGTAGGGGTAGGAATGGAGGAGAGAGGTGTTTTCTAGGAGAGAGGTCCTCCACGGCACACAGCCCATCAGAGGAGCTGTACTCAAGCCTTCCTTTTCCCCATCCTATCCAGAGAGAGCTTGCAGGGAGCTACCTCACACAGGTACTCATACAGTCAAGTTTCATTTCTTGTCATGCCAGTCACAGGGGACGGGTAGAGACAGAAGACCCAAGCAGCAGTATTAACTGACTGGACTCAAATCATGTAAGGAAGATCTCTGACATGGATCTAATTTGATTTGTGAGACATGCAGGAGTTTTTATTCAAGTCTAATTCCTCACCATGAAACAGGCAGGTCAGGAAAACTGACGGCAAAATTGATGGGAACCTGAAGACTCTAGGCTCTGCTCTGCACAACTCTGCTGTGCAACTTTGTCATTGCTTACAGCCCATGTTTCCAGGCAGCAGGAGAGAAAATCAGGTAACTCAGGTTTCCTCTCTTTCTTCTCTTGGGGAATCAGTCTGTTGAGAGATTCATTAAAATCTACTGTGCCCAAGACAGAAAAACACCACCTGACAGGAAAATGCTTTTATGGAAAGCAAGTCTTTGATAGCTTTACATGCTTCTTGAACGCAGGGAAAACCAGTCAATGTGGCCTAAAAGCAGAAACATCTGTCGGAGGCGGCTTGCTAGGCTGAATATAGCAGCAGGAAAGCCCAACTGATTAACTCCATCCTCTTCCTAACATGATTTTGCGGTTCCCAGAAATCCCTAGAAAGGGCTCCTGAGGACACTGGCACCATTACAAGCCAGCTATAATTCTGTAAACAGAGAGATCAAGAAATCATTATCCTAACGGCAGTTTACCTCTGGCATCCAGCTTGCATAATTCACACGTGTTTCATCTGCTGTCCCTCAGCTGTGGGACAAGCCTGTGATTTAGGAAAGGAGGAAGAGCTCAAGCTCTGATGAAGCAAAGAATAAAGCCATTGTTGCAAGGAGGAAAAGTGGGCTGAGTGGGTTGTGATCCACATAACCTTACAAGTAGGCTGGAGATGGGGAAAATAGCAGAGAAGACTGGAGCAGTGATACTGTAGATGCAGGAAGCACTTCCAGTGTGGCTAGGCTGATCCTTCTTGAAGTGAAGAGCTATCAGGGCTCTTCTCAACCACACTCACCCTAACATGGAAAGCAGCCAGGTATCTGGGGCTTCCTCTTCATTGCTTTTTACATTTTGGTCTTCTTTGATTTCTGTTTATAGTAATCCCGTGGGCCGAGAATGCTTAAGACAAGCAATCTTTTCTATTCCCTCCTCTGTATCAACATTTTTCAAGGGGTGACTGGGCAGGGTTGTAGATAATCTCAGCTAAGTTCCATTTTCCACAAAAGGTTGAACCAAATGGCATTTCAAGGTCCTTTCCAATCTGTGTGGGTCTATGTTCTAGGACTTCAAGTCTTGTATCAAGTGACAGCTTTGTCTGTGGCATGACAGACAGCACGGGGGAGACTGCCTTCTTGGTGGGAACAAGCGATGACTGCTTGGCAAACAAATGCAAGAATTGTGTTACCATCAGGTAACATTTATTTTCCCACTCACTGGCACATTTCTGCAGTGCACAAACACTCAACTCAGAACACTTTAAAATTTGCTATTTTAAAGGGCACTAAGCAACTTGGATGGCTTTCAATGCAGTTTAATATATATATTTTTTAAATTTTAATTTTACAATTGAAAATAACTTCAACTTAGAGTTCAAGCTAACATAACATTTAGTAAGCTTCTTCAGTCTTCCCATTCCTGTTTACTCAAAGAAACATTATTTTGACTGCTTCATTTTGGACAGATATAAGGAGTTAATTCCACAATTTTAAAGACATTTCAAGAACTGGAATCTGACTTGTGATGCAGATAATTTCCTAATGCCAGGCTCCTGACCACTCATCAATTCCTCCTTCTAATTATCCATATGCTGTCTTTGGTCAAGCCTGAAATCTTCAAGAATGCTTACATTTCTTGTAAGCTACCCTTCAACTAATGCATGGTCATAAAATTGAAGAGATGCAAAATCATTGGAAGTGTCTCTTGTCATCTCCCCCTTTGTCAGCCCTGAAGGACACAGCAGTTCCGAGAAGACATTCACACTAATGACTTCCAGGAGTGCCAGCACTGGACAATATTTTTATATTGTTTCAACTTTAAACTATGAAAATAATCACCTGGACATTTGTGTCTATTCAATGCTGCCAAAATGGAGGATCATCTGTAATCCTGAAACCTTCTAGCTGATGAGGAAATGTGGTGGAGAACTTTCACAGCTTTTACAGGCAAATAATGAATTATCTACAATGTTTGGTTGTTGTTATTTTTTTCTCTGCAGCGTGTTATATGTAGGCTGAGCAAACAACTAGGAGGAATACTTGTTCTGATTGCCCATGAACTTCTTGACAGACTGATGTCCTGAATTAATGTTAAACATCATCTGCTGCAAATACTGATACGCTATCCAAGTCAACACATCTGACTTTATTTTACCTTTCCTGAAATTGCCACTGCAGCTTCCTTGTGATTGTTGAAATAATCAGACAGTGCTCTATTGCCTTCTCAATTCTGGAAAGATGAACAACTACCAAACCCAATTTTTGTTTGTTTGTTTGTTTTTGGTTTTGTGCTCTGAGGCATCCTATTGCTCAGAGAGGGAAAAAAAAAACCCAAAAACCCACAAAAAACCCCACCTCTTTTCAGCTAAATGTTTCTTTTCTTCCTGGAAAGATGAACTGTTTTACCCATAGTTGGGAAACTCTGCTATTGTTTTCATAATCAAGTGACCCACAGGAGTGAATATGGATCATATCAGCATAGCTTTCCAGCACATGTACCACAGCAGTGTTCTCACATTTCTACTAAAAAACCCACAAAGCTTCACCTGTATAAGCAATGCTAGAATTACTTTGTTTCATTTCACTTCCACTCTACCTGATGTGACAGTTCACCGTGCACGGAACTTGTCCACAAACTGGAGGAAAAACTTATTGACAACTTTATTGAGCTACTCAAGACCATTTCTCCACTCTGAAAAGCAGAAAGACTTTTTTTTTAGACACGTGTTTGGATTTGTTGCAGGATTGTAGACATGGTCATGGTCACAAAACTTGTAGGGTCTAGTTAAAGACACATAAATAATAACTACTGGCATTCCTAAATCACAATCATCACAATCCCTCTTTCAACACATCTTTACTGGACCAGGCCAAGAGACCTTAAATATGGTGCCTTATATAGCCAATATTTAGCTTGCAACGAGTCTACAGCAAAACCTTTCAGTTTGCAAACTTTATCATGCTGGAGAATAATTACTGCAAGCACATTTCACAAAATCACAGAATATCAGGGGTTGAAAGGGACTTCAAAAGATCATCTAGATCAACTCCCTTCCAGAGTAGGATCACCTAGAGTAGGTTACACACAAAGGCACATTTTTAATGTCTCCAGAGAAAGAGGCTCCACAACCTCTCTGGGCAGTGTTTGTCACCCTCACAGTGAAGAAGTTGTTCTTTATGTTCACATAGAACCTCCTATGCTCCAGCTTGCACCACTTGCCCTTTGTCCTATCATTGGACATCATGAAGAAGAGCCTGGGTCCAAACTCCTGACACACTCCCTTCACATATTCATAAACATGAGGTCACTCCTCAGACTCCTCTTCTCCAAGCCAAAGAGCCCCACCTTCCCCAGTCTTTCCTCATAAGGAAGATGTTCCACTCCCTTAATCACCTTTTTGGATCTGCACTGGACTCCTTCAAACAGTTCCCTGTCCTTCTTGAACTGGGGCAGGCCGGGGGGAGCAGAACTGGACACAGTACTCCAGATGCAGCCTCACCAGGGCAGAGTAGAAGGGGTAAGAGAACCTCTCTTGATCTACTAACCACAACCTTCTAATACACCCCAGGATACCACTGGCCTTCTTGGCCACATTGCTGGCTGGTGGTCATCCTTTTATCCACCAGGACCCCCAGGTCCCTCCCCTCTGCACTGCTGCCCAACAGGTCAGTCCCCAGCCTCTACTGGTACATGGGGTTGTTTTTTCCCAGATGCAAGAACACATGAAACACATTTAGTTGAACTTTAGTATATGTTGAAATATTTTCTCTGTCACATTCCTATGAATCTTCGGACCTCAGCTGTGCTGCATAAAGAGAAATTACTTTTCTTGATGACAAAGTAAATATGTCTTTGCCTACAGCAGAACAATGGGAAGGGAAAATGCAACTGCCTTTGACAGACAAGGATCACAGGATCACAGGACATTAGGGGTTGGAAGGGACCCAAGGAGATCAACGAGTCCAAACCCCTGCTATCGCAGGACCATACAAGCAAGCACAGATCACATCCAGACAGGCCTTGAAAGTCTCCACACAAGGAGACCCCACAACCTCCCTGGGGAGCCTGTTCCAGTGTTCTGTGACCCTTACAGTAAAATTCCTCCTTGTGTTGAGGCGGAACCTCCTGTGCTGCAGTTTCTACCCATAGCTCCTTGTCCTATCCCAGGGAGCAAGTGAACAGAGACTGTCCCTCCTCTCCTGACCAGCCCTCAGATATTTATAGACATTTATTAAATCCCCTCTAAGTCTTCTCTTTTTCAGACTAAAAAGTCCCTGGTCTCTCAGCCTCTCCTCATAAGTCATGCTCTCCAGTCCCCTAATCATCCTTATAGCCCTCTGATGGACCCTCTCCAGCAGGTCTCTGTCCTCCTTCAACTGGGGAGCCCAAAACTGAATGCAGTACTCAAGATGAGGTCTCACCAGGGCAGAGCAGAGAAGGAGGAAAACCTCACTTGATCTGCTGGACATAGTCTTCTTAATACACCCCAGGATCCCATTGGCCTTCTTGGCCACAAGGGCACATTGCTGTCCCATGGGTCACTTGTTATCCACCAGCACTCCCAGGTCCCTCTCCACAGGGCTGCTCTCCAAGAGATCACCTCCCAGCCTGTACTGGTGGAGTTCATTATTCCTCCCCAGGTGCAGGACTCTGCATTTGTACTTGTTGAATTTCATCTGTTTCCTCTGTGCCCAGCTCTCCAGTCTGTCCAAGTCTCACTGGATGGCTGCACAGCCTTCAGCTATATCAGGCAAGTCTCACAGTTTGGTGTCATCAGCAAACTTGCTGAGCACTCTGTGCCCTCATTAATGTAATTTATGAAGATCTTGAACAGCACTGGACCTAGCAGTGATCCTGGGGGACTCCACTGGTTACAGCTCCCCAGATGGACCTGGCACCATTGATCACCACTCTCTGGACTCTGTCTTGTAACAAGTTCCTAATCCACCTCACTGTCTGCTCTTCCATCCCACACTTCATGAGCTTGCTCACTAGAATATCATGGGAGAGGGTGTCAAAGGCGATGCTAAGGTCAAGGTAGACTACATCCACTGGTCTCCCAGAATCTACCATTCAGTTATGTCATCATAAAATGCTATCATGCCATTGTAAACTAAATTTCAATCTGTGGGAAAGAGAATCTGTTGGGAACGGATATAAAACAATCCAAAACCACAACTCTACTATCATCACTTTAGTGTCTGTCTTTTACATTGTTTAACTGGGTCAGACTATTCTGTAGTTCAGGCTGTATATCCCAAGGCCTGTCTGGCTTGTCATCTACCTGTCAACATACTGCTCTCAAATGCTTCTTCAGAAAGCTAACAGATTGTCCCTATGAGCCTATAACCTTCTGCCTGATTAATTCATTGTTAGGGGTCTATTTGAAAGCAATGGATGTGTTGCTTGAGGCCAAAGCCTTATTTCCAAACCTAGGAGACACAAATGGGCTTTGTGGCACTTTTAAGTAGGATCACAAGACTGAGAGAAATGTTAGGGTTTTGCTGGTGTTTGTGTTTATCTACCTGAGGAGGATGGGTTTTCCAGTTCACTATGTCTGACAATGTCTCGTCTGGCTGAGGTGTCATAAGAGATATTGTTGCTGCCTAGCTTTACACATTTAACCTTAGGAGGCTGGTTCCCCAATTATCTTGATAGCTGGGGAAAGAGGAACATCCACAAAGCAAACCAGAACAATAAGTCTGATGCATTGAAGGGCATGTTACCTCTTGATGTTATTTTTCTTTTCTGTAAGTAAAACAGTAAGACAAAGGTCAAGGACTACACTGCTTTGATAATACCCACATTTCTTCCATGTAAAATACTTAATTGAAAAAGATCCTAATCAGCCCTAGAGTAAATTCATAAGAAGTCAAGATAAATAAACCACAGAACATATTTCAAATTTCTGGGGCAGGCTTCTCATCATTTGTTTCCTTTAAATCTTGCTAAAAGACATATAGAATCATAGAATCATAGAATGGTTTAGGTTGGAAGAGACCTCAAAAAACGTGGCCCATTCACTCAGCAGCTCTTCAGAGGAAAATGAGTTATTTGTAGCACTACGTGCAGTCTTTCCTGGATTGATACTTAATTCTGGGTAGATCCTGCCAGCTTAAAGAAACAGTTTTAATCAGAGTCTGAGGGATTTAATACTGTGTAAGGTTTTTCTCTGTGTGTGTGTGTGTGTGTGTGAGGGAGTTGTGTTTAGGGTTTTGCTTAAGGCGATGAATTCCCTCCATTTTCTGGAGGTTTTTTTTTGCTCCCTTTCCGCTTACAGATTATCAATCTGTATCTTGTGTTTCAAATGTACATCTTCAGAATTATTTTTTGTCCATTGCATATATTTACCTCTTGGAAGGTTTACCTTCTAGCTCCCACAGTGCAAAATTCTGTGATCAAATCTGAAAAGGAACATACTGTTCTTCCTAGCTCTACCAGAGGACTCTTCAAAACATTCCTTCCGTGATCACCTCAGAAGACATCAACAGCACAACAAAATGAGAATCTCTTAGGCCTGGAGCCATCTTCTATTTATACATTTCCAAAACTGGATTAGAATTCCCAGAGGACTGTGCTGAAATCTCTAACTGGCATTGCATAGAACAGACCCCTAAGTGATGAATATACGCTCTCTCTCTCTCTGTGCGGCCACAAGTGACATTTTCCAAAGCTTTCTCCTTTGCATGCTATTTCCTTACCTGTGTTAGGCAGGCTTGAGGCAGTATCATGTTGTCACAGGCAATGCCTCAGAAAGGAAGACAGCACTTATTTTTCTAAATCTCAAGGTTTGTTTGTTTTTAGCACAATTCTGAGATAAAAAAAGAAGCAGCTATTTTTTCTTATGAGGGTTTTGGTTAGTATTTGTTAAAAGCTGACATTTTTTAAATACTGACTTCCCTTCTGAAAACAAAGTGATGCCTTGATACCACTTTGAGAGTGTCTGACTGATGGGTTCAGCTCTCTCCTTAATCCTGATACAAATGAGTGAGATAAAAGACATCCCCCAGGGCCATGGGGATCTGCTTCTGGCCTGGCACAAATTCACCACTCTGCCCAGCAGTCACCCTCCCCTCTGAGTGCTGTGCACAGCTATTAGATACTCCATCCTTTGGCACTCCTGCCATATTACTTCATGTATCCCTGCTCATGCTCTGGTGAGGCCACACCCAAAGAGGGATGTGAAGGTGATGGAGAGAGTGCAGAGGAGGGCAACAAAGATGGTGAAAAGTCTAGAGAATAGATGAGAAGCAACTGAGGGAGCTGGAGCTGTTTAGTTTGAAAAAGAGGCTGAGGGGAGACCTCATCACTGTCTACAGCTACCTGAAAAGACATTGCGGAGAGGTTGGTGCTGGTCTCTTTTCATAGGTAAATACTGGTAGAACAAGAGGGAATGGCCTCAAGCTGTGACTGGGTAGGTTTAGACTGGACATTAGGAAACAATTTTTCAGGGAAAGAGTAGTCAGGCATTGGAATGTGCTGCCCAGGGAGGTGACTGAGTCACTGACCCTGGATGTGTTTAAAAGTCGTTTGGATGTGGTGCTTGGAGATATGGTTTAAGGTAAATCATAACGGTTGGACTTGGAGATCCTGAGGGTCTTTTCCAACCAGAATGTTTCTGTGATTCTGAGTCCACATAGACTTGATTTCTGTTTCTTATTCCCCTTGTTTTTCCTCCATTTCCCTAGCCTGCTCCAAGCATCTCCTCCAATTTTCCCAGCCCTCAAGACACATACAGAGAAGGAATGGAAGTTCTTGTCCCTGGAGTGGTTCCCTCATCACAATCCTGTTTCAGCTTTCTCCCTCTGTCCTCACAGTCACCTTATGGGGAGAACTGCAGCAGATGTGGAATATCTTGCAAAATAAAGGTCAGGTAAAAACCCAAATAATGCAGGTGATGTGATCATGTGATGATACATGGACTGCATGAGGAAACTGAGTACACCTTCATTAAGTTTACACATGACACCAAGTTGGGCAGGAGTATTGATTGACTGGAAGGTAGAAAGGCTCTGAAGAGGGATCTGAACAGGCTTAACTGATGGGCCAAGGTCATCTGTATCAGATTCAACAAAGCCAACTACTGGGTCCTGCATTTTGGTGACAACAACCCTGTGCAATGCTACAGGCTTGGGGAGGTATGTCAAGAAAGCTGCCCAGCAGAAAAGGACCTGAGGTCAACGACTGGCTGAATATGAGCCAGCAATATGCTCAGATGGCCAAGAAGGCCAACAGCATCCCGGCCTGTATCAGGAATGGTGTGGACAGCAGGAGTAGGGAAGTGATCATACCTCTGTACTTGGCACTGATGAGGCTGGGACCTTGAATACTGTGTTCAGTTTTGGTGCCCTCACTACAGGAAGGATCTTGTGAGTTCCAAAGAAGAACAATGAAGGTGGTGAGGGGTCTAGAGCACAAGTCTTAGGAGGAGGGGCTAAGAGAACTAAGGTAGTTTAGTCTGGAGAAAAGGAGGCTGAGTGGACTCCTTCAGACTACTACCTGCTTCTGGTCTTTCAAGTGGGCAGTGATGATGCAAGAATGAGAGGCTCACAATCAATTAAGAGAGACTTCAAGACCTTAGGGCAACAGCCAAAGGGGTCAAGAGCTCAAGTTGTGTTCTTCTCTACCCCTCTAACATCAGTAATGGACGGGGGAACATTTAGGAAGAGCCAACAGCTCAATTCATGGCTCTGGGGCTGCTGTCATCAACAGGGATTTGGATTCTACAATCATGGCTCAGTTTACAAGACACCAGAGCTGCAAATAACTAATGGGAGGCACTGGTCTCAGAGGGGGAAAGGGATCCTGGGGCAGGAATTGGCAGGGCTCATTGATAGGGCTTTAAACTAGATTTGAAGGGGGAAGGGGTTAACAGTCTCCTGCTAGCTGGTGACAAACAGTGGGGCAGCTCACCAGAGGCAGAGGGACTGAGAGCTAACCAGGGCCCTGAACTTGCTGCCCTGAGGCAAGCCAGGGATGCACCAGGATAATCTGAGGAAATTAAGGGGAACTGGCACAGTAGGAGGACAGGGCCAGCCCAGCTGAAGTGCCTCTATGCAAATGCACAGAGCTTGGGTAACAAACAGGATGAACTAAGGGCCACTGTGCTACAGGGATGCCATGACATAGTGGCTATTACTGAAACTTGGTGGGATGATTCCCATGACTGGATTGCAGGGATAGATGGGTACGAGCCCTTTAGAAAGGACAGGCAGGGAAGGAGAGGAGGAGGTGTTGCCCTCTATAACAGTGACCAGCTACAATCAGTGGAGCTCCACCTGGGGAAGGATGATGAGCTGGTTGAGAGTGTATGGGTTAAAATTAAAGGGAAGACAGGGGAGGGTGATGTTACTGTAGGGGTCTGCTACAGGCCACCTGACCAGCAGAACCAAACAGATGAGGCCCTTCACAGGCACATAGAAGAGGCCTCCAGGTCACAAGCCCTGGTCCTCATGGGGGATTTCAACCACCCTGACATCTGCTGGAGGGACAACACAGCAAGGCATCAGCAATCCAGGATGTTCCTGGATTGCATAGACGACAACTTCCTCCTCCAAATGGTAGAAGAACAACAGGAAAAGCTGCTATGCTGGACATTGTTCTCACCAACAGGGAAGGGCTGGTGACCAATGTGAGGCTCAGGGACAACCTTAGCTGCAGTGACCATGAAACAGTTGAATTTAAGATCCTCAGGGCAACCAGGAGGACGTTTTCTAAGCCTAGGACCCTAGACTTTAGCCGTGCAGACTTTGATTGCTTCAGGGATCTGCTGGCCGAAATATCATGGGATGAAGCCCTAGAGGGAAGAGGGGCCCAGGACAGCTAGACAGTATTCAAGGATCACCTCCTCTGTGTCCAGGAGCAATGTATACCAACAAAGAGGAAAGCAGGGAAGAATGCCAGCAGGCCTGCCTGGCTGAGTAAGGAGCTCCTGGACATGCTGGTGCACAAAAAGAGACTCTACAAGGAGTGGAAGAAATGACAGCTAGAATGGGGGTTATATAAGGAAGCTGCCCAAGCAGCCAGACATCTGATTAGGAAAGCCAAAGCACAGTTTGAATTGAATCTAGCCAGAGAGGTTAAAGGGAACACCAAGAATTTCGACAGGCATATTAATGGTAAAAAGACTAGGGAAGATGTGGGCCCCCTCAGAAAGGAAACAGGTGAAATGGTCACAAGTGACATAGAAAAGGCTCAATAACTTCTTTACCTCAGTCTTCACTGTAAAGGCCTCCAGCCACACTCCTGGAGCCATGGAAGATAATGGCAGGGACTGGAAGGAAGAGTTGCCCATCATAATTGAATATCAGGTTCGTGATCACCTGAAGAACCTGAAAGTGTTCAAGTCCATGTGTCTCAACGGGATACACCCATGGGTACTGAGAGAACTGGCTAAACCCCTCTCTATTATATACCAAAAGTCCTGGCAGTCTGGTGTCCCCACTGAATGGAAAAAGGGAAACATAACTCCCATTTTCAAAAAGGGTAGGAAGGAGGAGCTGGGGAACTATAGGCCAGTCAGTCTCACCTCTGTGCCTGGTAAGATCATGGAGCAGATCCTCCTGGAGGTGCTACTGAGACAGGATAATAGTGAAGAGTGATTGGGTCCAATCAGCATGGCTTCACCAAGGGCAGAATCTGCCTGACAAACCTGGTGGCCTTCTGTGAACAGGTCACAACGTTAATAGATGAGGGGCGAGCAACTGATGTCATTTACCAGGACCTGAGCAAAGCCTTTGACACTGTCCCACACCATATCCTGGTCTTCAAGCTGGTGAAACATGGGTTTGATGGGTGGACCATCAGATGGATAAAGAACTGGCTTGATGGCCATGCCCTAAGAGTGGCTGTCAATGTGTCCATGTCCAAGTGGAGACCAGTGACAAGTGGAGTCCCTCAGGGATCAGTCCTGGGACCAGTCTTGTTCAACATCTTTGTGGGTGACATGGACAAAGGCATTGAGTGCACCCTCAGCAAGTTTGCTGATGACACCAAGCTGTGTGGTGTAGCAGACAGGCTGGAGGGCAGGGATGCCATCCAGAGGGACCAGGCTGGAGAGGTGGGCACAAGCCAACATCATGAGGTTCAACAAGACCAAGTGCAGGGTCCTGCTGGGTCGAGGCAATCCCCGGCACAAATACAGGCTGGGCAGTGACTGGCTGGAGAGCAGCCCTGAGGAGAGGCACTTGGGGGTGCTGATGGACAAGAAGCTCAACATGAGCCAGCAGTGTGCATTTGCAGTCCAGAAAGCCAACCAGATCCTGGGCTGCATCAGGAGAAGTNGTGTCCAGAGAATGACCACAAGGATGATCAGAGGGCTGGAGTACTTCTCTTATAAGGACAGACTGAAAGAGTTGGGGCTGTTCAATCTGGAGAAGAGGAGGCTCTGAGGTGACCTGAAGGGGGCCTACAAAATGCTGGGGAGGGACTTTTTAGGCTATCAGGGAGTGACAGGACTAGGGGGAATGAAGCAAAGCAAGCTGGAGGTGGGGAGATTCAGACTAGACATGAGGAGGAAGTTCTTCAGCATGAGAGTGGTGAGACCCTGGAATGGGTTGCCCAGGGGTGTGGTTGGGGCCACATCCCTGGAGGTGTTTAAGGCCAGGCTGGATGAGGCTCTGGCCAGCCTGATCTAGGGTAGGCTGTCCCTGGGCAGGGCAGGGGGGTTGGAACTAGATGATCCTTGTGGTCCCTTCCAACCATGACTGATTCTATGATTCTATGATTATCACTATCTGCAACTACCTGAAAGGAGGTTGTAGTCAGGTGGGTGTCAGTCTCTTCTCCCAAGTAACAAGTGATAGGACAAGAGGAAATGGCCTCAAGCTGCACAAGAGGAAGTTTAGATTGGACATTAGGAAAAATCTCTTCAGCCACTGGGTTGTCAAACATTGGAACAAGCTGCCTAGGGAAGTGGTGGACTCACCATCCTCAGAAGTATTAAAAAAAAAAAGTAGATCTGGCACTGAGAGACATGGTTTGGTGGTGGAATTGGCAGTGTTAGATGAATGGCTGAACTTGATGATCTTAAAGGTGCTTTCTAGCCCTATGATTCCATGATATTTGAGCAAAGCAAGTCAGGTATAAGGAAGGTGCTGTTCAAGATACTAGAGCTCTTCAGCAAAGTGCACTTGCATGTCCTCTACCTCTAGGTGAGTCCTCAGATGGCCTGGGGATACAGCATGACCACAGGCTAGGAGGACAGTCCTCCACTGCCATGAGATCCTGTACAGCAGACACCTTCGTTTGAGATGAAAATGCCTGAGTTCTGAGGCAGTGCTAGGATGTGTACAACACAGGGTGATGTCTCAATCTACTCACCATCACACAGATCCATGCTCTCCCATGGGAAGGCAGAGACTCAAAACAAAACTGCTTGGCTAGGTCTTGCTATAGGTCACAACCTGGCATCTGCAAAATCCATGCAGTCCTTCTCAGGGAAGCAGCAGAGCTCTTACGCCCATAAAAGCACAAGAGTTTTCCTAATGAGAAGTCTTACAAGGAGCAGCTTAAGGAAACTGGGGAAAGGAAGGAGGCTGATGGGAGACTTCACTCTCTACAGCTACCTGAAATCACGTTGTAATGAGGTGGTTGTTGGTCTCTCTTTCCAGGTAACAAGTGATAAGACAAGAAGAAATGGCTTCAAGTTGCCCCAGGGAAAGTTTAGGCTGGGCATTAGGAAGAACTTCTTCAGCAGTGGAAGTTGGTCACTGTTCCACAAAGTATTTAAAGCACCTGTACGTGTGGCTGTGAGAGACGTGATTTAGCAGTTCCTGGGAGTGTGGCGTTAACAGTTGGACTTATTAATATAATCATTTGGGTTGGAAAGACCATTACAGATCACCTAGTTCTAACCTCCTTGGCATTGGCAGGGACACCTTCCACTAGACCAGTTTGCTCAAGCCCTAATCCAACATGGCCTTTGGAACATCTCCATGGAGGGCAACATCTCTGGGCAACCTGTTCCAGTATCTCACCGCCCTCACTGTCAAGAATTTCTTCCTAACATCTAGTCTAAATCTGACCTGATGTGAGAAGTTTCTTTCAACTGCAATAATCCTGTGCTTTTATGAAAGCACAGAAAGGCTGCAAAATTAGTTATATTTTTTTTATCTTTCCATAATCGGGTCTCGCTTGGTGTGGGAAATCGCCCCACACCAGGATACATAGGTGGGTCTTGCCTGGCGCAGGAGGTAATGGCGAAGGGAGCATAGACTTGAGCTGCCTTTGGCACAAAGCTCTCGGGTGAGGAGGACGTTGCCCCGCACGTCCCTCAGAGCCCAGCAGCAGACGGCAGGTCAGGCAGGAGCACCGCGGCCCCGCCACGCTAAACACGCAGCGGCTCCACTAGCCCCGCTCGCTGCGGGCCTTCGCGCCCGCCACAACGCGCATGCGTCAGCTTACGCGCCCGCCCCACGCCGTCAGCCGGCGCGGGGACGGGAGGCGGTAAGGGACAGTTTCCGCTGGAGATCGGTTTTCTGCCTGTCCGCATGGCCGGGGAGCAGGCCGAGGGGAGCGCACAGGAGTGCGGTGGCGGGAGCGGGAGCGCGCTCCCCGCCCGCCCTTTCATTTGCTCTTTTCCCGACTGCGACGCCAGCTTCAACAAGGCCTGGAGACTCGACGCGCATCTCTGCCGGCACACGGGCGAGGTGAGTCGGCCCCGCGGATGCGGGCTTAGGAGGCATCTCGGAGTAGGGATGTCGGGCAGCCGACTCGGGGTGTCCGGAAAGGCATGGGAGCGTGCGTGGATTGTGTCTAAAGTGCCGTTACCGGGTCATCCAGCAAAACGCAGCCTTTTGGAAACAGCCGAGACCTCCGAGTTGTGGTTTGTTGTCTCCGAACAAACCTCTCCTTTCTGTTTCAGAGGCCGTATGTTTGTGATTATGAAGGCTGTGGTAAAGGTTTCACGAGAGATTTCCACCGTGTTCGACATCTTCTTACGCATACTGGGGAAAAACCCTTCAAGTAAGGCCAAATTTCCTACTTCTGAAAGTGGATGACACTTGTCCGCATAGGAATGAAGGGGAATTGGCACTCGTGTGCATGCGGTACAAAGCATACAGGCTTAGTGTTGCTATCTTTGAGTAACACTGTAACTGAGCACACAAGGTGAGATGTGGGGAATAGCCTTGGCCTGAAACCTGGGAGTGACCCATAATAGATGCGTAAAGGAATGGTCAGATCTCTCCCTAGAACACAAAATCGAAGGAAGGAAGGGTTTTTCTCTACTAGTATGCCCTTAATAGTTGCATGTCATAGATTAGGAGCAAGGAATTCTATGTGTTTTATTAAAAATGTTTTCCTGTGGCTTTTGGTTGTAACTTGGACTCTGGATTTAAATGTCTTTAAGGCAAACTTTTACATTTGCATTGTGAGTTTTCAGCTATTCTTCACGTAATCCTGAATTTTGTTCAGTGATTTCTGTATCTGCCTGTTGTTGCCTATGAAACAAATCAGTTTGAAAGTGATAATAATATTGCAGTTCATTTGCAGGTGCACAGCTGATGGATGTAATCAGAAATTTGGAACAAAATCCAACTTAAAGAAACACATTGGGCGAAAGCATGAAAATCAGCAAAAGCAATATATGGTAATTATCTTTGATAGTGTGGAGGCTAAACAAGCACCTTTTTGTGTATCTCATGAAATACCTCACTTTGTTATGCAGTACTTGTATGAGTTTCAGTACTGCAATTGGGATCTCAGCAAACACATATGGACTCAGCTGTCATTACTTGGTCTCTAACACCAACTTAAATTTCCTAGTGTGACTTTGAAGGCTGTAACGAGTCTTTCAGGAAACATCAACAACTTAAGGCTCATCAGTGTCGCCACACCAATGAACTTCCCTTCAAGTAGGTGGATAATTTTAATAATGAACTTTTAACAATTCCACTTAACCACAGTGTATGACAACAGATGCCTTTTCTTGGTTTTTTTTTCATTTATGTGGCTTTTAAAAAAAAAAGAATGATTTTTTTAGTAACGTCTGCAAGTACTATTCTTGTGCTTGTCTTTTGCTTAGTAGTCTGTTGTAAGCAACAGTGTTGGTGCTGTTTGACTTCAGCATTACAGACATTTTCTTAGGAGTTCACAGGAAAAAGAAACAAAACCCCACAAATTTCCAGTTCATGTGCTCTGGAATACAAGCATAAGGACTTGCATGGTAATGAAGTTCTTCACAGGGAGTGATTTCCCATTGGAATGGGCTGCTCAGGGAGGTGGTGGAGTCACCGTCCCTGGAAGTGTTCAGGAAAAGGCTGGATGGGGCACTTAGTGCCATTGGATAGGGCTGGGTGATAGGTTGGACTGGATGATCTTGGAGGTCTCTTTCAACCTGGCTTATTCTAATTCTATTCTAATTCACTTGAATTGTTCTTTACTTAGAATACAGAACTTCTTTCACTGCATCTGCATATTTTCTATGAGTTTAAGTTAAATTTGTGTATTTTATACATAGATGTAGTAGTGAAGGATGTGGAAAGTACTTCTCTACTCCAAGTCGACTAAAGCGGCATGAGAAGATACACGAAGGTAATACTGTTTTTCCTCTTGTATTAGTTATGAGTTAGCAAATTAAAAAAAGGACTTTCAGTGTAGAGTATGCAAGGTTGCATGATGCACATGGTACTATTCTGGGCTTAGTGATCCCAACAGACAAAGAAGAATGCCTCTTGACTAGTCAAATGGGGTTTGCTTTTAAGGGATGGTGTTCAGTTAAAACGTACTTGTGGCAAGCTGAACAGAGCTCCGGATTGCTTCAGCCATTTTTTCACGTGTTGTGTTTCCTTGTCAATGGTCCATCTTCTGGAGATGGGCTTAGACCTCCAGAGGGCAAGGATCAGTTGCCAGTTCTGCCATAAATTACCTACAGCTCTCTAGCAAGACCATGTAGGCTTGCATTTTTAAAGTTGTTAACGTACCTATGTAAAAGATACTCAGTGCAATCACATGGGAGTCATGTATGCTTGAGCTAAACCTACTATACTCCAATCCATTCTTTCAGCACTATTGACAGCTAACCTGCGCTAGAAAAAAACAAACCCGAGGGACTAGGAATAGTATCCAAAGAGCAGCGATTCATACTGCATCCCTTTCTTAAGGCAAGGACTTGTTCATAGTTGTTTAACAATCCTGGGATTTAAATAGTGCAGACTTTCTGTGGTTCATTTAAAAAGCATCCTGTCTGCTTGAGAGAACGGTAGAATCTCCTTGAATTCTGGAATATTACTGTATGGTCATGTTTTTTTAAATAGGTACTACGAATTTTACATAGAAATAATATATTACAGTTATTCTCATCTGAGTGAAAATGTGTGACTGGTAAGGAAGTAGCTTTACTGAAGCAAGGAGAGAGAGTTTCATAAAATCATTCAGTTTTGAAAGGACTGCTGGGGTCATCTGGTTCAACTTCCTGCTCAAGGTGAACTCAGACCACACTGCTGAGGGCCATGTTCAGTCAAGTTCCGAACATTTTCAGGGGTAGGGATTCCACAGCCTCTCTAGACCTTGTGTCAGTGGTATGAGGTTCCAGTAATCTGTTAGGATTTTCTTCTCTTCTAATTTGTGTTCATTACCTCTAGTCCCAACACTGTGAAGTGTGGGAGGAGATAAGGAATACTGGCCTTCTAATTTTCAAACGCTACAAGGGGAATTCCTCCTTGTAACATGGGGCTGTGTTTCCCAGACCCTTTGTCATTATAAACATCTACCCTGTCCAACAGGCTATGCGTGCAAGAAAGAAAACTGCTCATATATTGGAAAAACCTGGACAGAGCTTCTGAAGCATAATAAAGAAAGTCATACAGGTAAACTCCCAAATGCTTTAGTAAACAGAACTTAACTTTTGATACAAATACTGTGAATTTGAAGAAGTGTCCCTGTTGAACTCATCTGATTAACTTGTTATTGTGTCTAGGCAGACTTATTTACTAATGCTTTATGGGTAAAACAGTTGCCACTGGTTAGACTTTTAACTGATGAAAGTGCTGCTCAGTATACTAACTTTGCTTTGTGATCCAGTCATGAGAGTAATGTGTAATGTACAATTTTGAATCTGGATAATTCATACTGCAGTATTCTCTTCCAGTCTGTTGAGTTCCTCATATTTTATATGAATTTTAGCATTGTTCTCAAGGACTGTTAGGCTTTGATTCTGAGATCCTGCAAGAAGCTGTTAATTTATATTCACTGTCTCTCTCCCACTCAGACCTTGTTTGCAGTGAGTGTAACAAAACTTTCAAAAGGAAAGATTACCTCAAGCAGCATCAAAAAACACATGCTGTGGAGAGGGAAGTCTGGCGATGCCCAAGAGAAGGATGTGAGAGAACTTACACAACTGCATTTAACCTTCAAAGCCACATTGTGTCTTTTCACGAGGAGAAAAAACCATTCTCTTGTGATTATCCAGGCTGTGGGAAAGTGTTTGCAATGAAGGTAGGTATTTTTTACACCGTTCTAATCTGAATTACATTATCTGAAACAATAAACCTAACTTTTTTTATCCCCTTCTATTTTTAACTGCAGCAGAGCCTAGCAAGGCACAGAGTCATACATGATCCTGACAAGAGAAAGCTGAACTTGAAGGTAAGTTACAGTCATGGGAAAAAGTCCTTTCAACCATACCCTGTCACTTCAGAGGACAGTCAGCATTACCTGTTATAGAATATGACTTCAAGCAGGAAACCAGGCTGGCTATCTACTTCACTTAGGGCATTCTTAATTTCTGAAGCTACTTTCAATAATGCAGTACTGGCCTATTCATTGATTTCTTCTTCCCCCACCACACATTAGTAGTTTTTGCTCCATACTGGATAGATGAAGTTGCTAATTCTGGATTTATTTCTGCCAGGCAAAGCGTTCTCGTCCTAAAAGGAGCTTAGCGTCCCGTCTGAGTGGCTACATTCCTCCTAAAAAGCAGCCAGGAAAGGATGTGGTTGTGATGGAAAACAAGACAATGGACAAGGCCAGGAAAAGTGAAATACCAATTGTTGAAATTATGACTGCAGTAAAGGTTAACTGAGACAACATGCTTCATGGAATGACCAGTGCAAAGCTCAGCTCAGTTTATAATGTTGTGGGTTTGGTTTTATTTGGGGTTGTTTGTTTCTTTTAAATAAGAAATTAATATTGTTTACACTCTTCATAAAGTCACTGATGCAAATCATTTGACTTCAGATCTTCATTCTTATTTTTCTCTTCTAGACTGTTCTGTTTATCCATCTTCTGGTATGCTTTCAACTCTTTTTCAGACATATGTCTCAAAATACAGGTACTTACTCCTTCTCTAGTAACTTTTGGCTTGGTAAGGTAAGTGGCTTTCTCAGACACAGTTTCCAATATTTGATCAAAAAGCAGGAACTAGAAAGAAGGAGAAAAACAGGACTAAATACTCAAGCACAGGTAGAACAATATTTCAGGCTGTTCTTTTAACAACACACCCTCCTGCTTGTGGTTTAGCTATTAACTGAAATCAGCTAGCTGCTAGTCCTGGTTTGAGCAGTTTGGCTTGTCCTTTCCTAAGGATTTGTTCTTTTCTCAGAGCCAGGATTAGGAAAATCACCAGAGATGGAACTATTTCCTAACACTTAGGCTGAATTCTTCACTATCCTGTTTTGCTATTTAAAGCTGTCTATGGAAGCGAACGGCATCTGACTCTCCACTCTGCTCTGGGCATACTAATGGACCCTTCTTCTTTTCTTAGAACAGCAAGGTTAGCAGAACATGGTAGTGTTGAACTGAGTGATAAAATGCATTAATATAACAAGCTGAACTAAGCTTTTGAATGTAAGGACAATCTAAATCTGGACTGTATTCATGAAATGTTCTGCACTTTCTCAATCCAGTTCTTCCTCTTGTTACCCATTCCCTGTGAATTCAAATTCTATTAAAACATTTGGTTCCTTTTAGATGGTGAAATCACATTTTTCCCCAGCAATTTAGTAGAGAGAATCATCGGGGAAACTTAATTCACAACTAATTTTAGCCACAGTTGCACAAATGCATATTCAGAAGAACAGTTAAACCACTGAAACAATCTAGCTAAAACAACAGCAGATTTATTTTTTTATACCTTGCTGTTAAAACTGCCTTAAGGCAGGAGACAGAATTGTACCAGCCCTGTTAATAAGGTAGTGCTGCAAAGGACTAGGAGCTGCTCTGACTCTGCTGTCGAAGGCAGTATCATAACTGCATTAAGAAAGCATAGTGTTTGAATTGTCTCTGTGAAACTACTTTTCTAGAACTGCAGTGGATGACAGTTGCAGCTTAAGGTGGGGTAACTATTACTTCATGGGAACTAGACCATCACTTGTTTTAGCAATACACAATGTAGTAAAAAACAGGTGGCAGTGCTGAAAAGGGAAAGTTAATACAAGTACAGCTGCTGATGAAATTGATTTCTCCAACTTTCAGAAGTCCACTTACCATGTCTGTCTTGCTATCTTTTGCTTGCCGGATGGTAACTTTAACATGGTATTTCTTTTCAATCCACTGTGCTATCTGTTTAGTCTTGGTCTCAAAGTCATTCTTGGCAATAGTTGAAGAAAAGGATAACTCCTTTTGAACTACCCCTGTTTAAAAAAGAACTAAAATTGTGTTGGCTTAACATCTGACAAACCTGTATTAGTTTCTCTCTTTCAATAGCTTTTAGTGCTTTGTCTGCTTAAGTCCCTTGCCCCACACTGCTTTCTCATACACAGAGCATCCCAATCTCATTGTCTCAGCATATACCACTCACAGGGTGGCTGCTTTTTATCTGAGACTCACTTAGGAGACTGTGCATGTTTGAGGCACAGAGGGAAGTCTTCAGGATCAGAAGGCTTAAAAGTATTTTTATTTTAGAGTTTTGTTCATACTACCTCTAATGCAGGTCTAACAAAGATAAACAGATAAGCATTTGATCTGGAGTTAAACATTTAGAGTGCAAAATTCCTACGCTTTGCCCATAGTACAACTGAATGTGAAAGTTTTGATAGAGAGCTCTTCATTTCAAGGCTGTTTTCTTAAATGAAGAGCTTGATTTGTGCTCTTCTTCCTTCTTAATAGATTTGCTAAATAGCTACCATTTGACTAATCTTTTTGTAATGTCTTGAACAGAAAAAAAAAATCACTGCCACTACAATAGTGGTCTGCCCAAAGCACAGATACCTTCATATACCTTCACAGCCTGCAGATAAAATAAAGAAGCTACAAGGTCAGATGCCTTTTCTCAAATCTCTTTGCCAAACTCAGTTTCTTAAACTGCTGGAGCAGGCTGGCTTAAGAAACAACTCTAAAAAAAGTGTTCAATACTGAAAAAACTATTATTCTGTACAAGAAAGGGCTACAGACTTTGTGTTCTTAGCAGTAAGCTAGAAGGAGAATGTTTTTTGACTACTGGTGACAAAGTTATGTAAGAATACTGCTGTATCTGGCACTCAGTTTCTAAAACTGACTCTTATTTCATGCCTTAGTAAAAGAACAGAAATTCATTGAGTCTTTTGGAACCAGAGTCTAGTTAAATAAAAACACATTAAAAAAAAAAAAAAAGCCAGCAGAAGTCAAAATAGTAAATCCTGAGAAGGCAGTTGAAACCTTCTCTGTGGAAGACTAGACTAATCCAAAATTTTATATTCACTGCAAATCCTTAATAGCATGGACTGCAGTGACATAGCTTTGGATTTACACAAATGCAAGTAAGAGGATTTCATCTACTGAAACTGCTTTTAATGCAGCAAAGTGCTCAGGGTTGTAGTGTTGACAATATACACACCTGCTTTTTGACTTGCTTTCTTCTTCTCTGCACGTCTAAGCTGTTCTTCATGAATCTGCTGCCCAGTCATCAGTCTGTATACAGGAGGTTCTACATTCTCACGAAGAAGAACTAATTTCAGGTTATGCTGATCCATAAGTTGGAGTGCCTCTGCTCGGTGCATGTGTCCTAAGCTCTCTCCATCCTGGTTGATGACGTGCAAAATCCGATAGGGAATTCTTCGCCCAACACTTCCAAATTGTGCTTTGGTTTTTGGTGCCATCTGAGATTTTTCAGCTGTACAAAATGGTTGGGTAAGTCCAAACACAGGTGACTTTCTAGAGCCAGGTACCACCATCAAGAATGGAGAGATGAGCCTCTTTTGTGGCGTTTGCATCAGAAGAGTGCCAAAGAATCTTTTTGCATACCTGTTCTCATTTCTGGTTGTGTGACGTAAAAGTTTCATCATGCCAGTGGCAGTCATTCTGAGGAGACAGAGAAGAAGAAAATACAAGTTAGCCACATCAGGTTCTTCTAGTTACATGAGAAAGACCTGACACCAGTTCAGTAAGCCCTAGTCTTTAAAACTGCTCTTTCAAAAAAAGATGTGTGGGGTTACTGTGTCAATTGCCCATTCTGTACAGTAATTAATGGTAACCAGAAGGCGTTAACAGGACATTTGACAAAAAGTTTATGCTATCTTCAGTGTTTTAAAATCTGAGCCTCAACCCCTTTAAAGAATCCAACATTTCTACTTCGTTTCTCTTCATGAGAATATCTACTCTTGCACAGTGGGTTTGGGTTTTTTTTTTTGTGTGTGTGGAGAGAGATTAGCCAATGTATAGGAGACAGAGTTTTCTGTCAAATAAAAAAGCATGTAACACTTGTAATTTTAGTCCAGATTTTTTAAAATGAAGTAGCTCATACTAGGACTTTCTTCCTGGTTTTGATACTGTTCTTTGGGAAGTTTCATTTAAACCATGCTAATTCAGAGCCACCCTAATCACACAGTCAATGCAATGGTGGTTTGTGTGACATCCATCAGCAGCCATACCAGCATCTACAGCCTGACGCATGTCCGTAAGGTTTTGGTGTTGCAAAGCTTTGACTCTCAGAGTAAAACTGCTGTGCAAAGTCTTCACCTTGGCACCACTACACTGGAAAACAGGGTTTATCCTAAGGTTGGAAAGGCTTACATAGCTATCATAAAACTTGCTCTTCATAGCACTGGCCCCAAATTGTATAGTTTCTCAGTTTTCCAAATGTCATTTTGTGGGAGTAATCCAGCTTGTTCCTTGGCCCTATGTGGACTAAGCATCAATAATCTTTTAGTAGCCTTAAAAAAAATTAAAAATGTTACCACTGTCTTTTAAGCTGATTCAGACATGCATTAAAGTGAAGGCACTGGCTTAATTTAAACTTCCTTTAAAGCATCCATAGATTTGCCCAGTTTGTACAGTGGCACATTCCTATTCATAGTAAGCTGATTTTCTCCAGTTAACAAAACTATTTAAATTTCTTACATACAGAAAGCATGCACCTAAGTACCATTTCACCAGAAGCATCCAATAAAAACACCAGTAATAACATTTTTCTTCTTGAATGATGACAAAAGCTTGTGGGGAAAAAAAAAGACAGAAAAAAGAGACACAGATAAGACTTGCCTGCTATATATGAACTGGAAAATAAGTAACAGAACATATACCAAAGATCCACACTTGCAAATTAAAATTTAAATAAACTATTCCAGGCATCTATCCTGGTATAGCAGTCATAAAACTGTGTACTTCCTAAGCAAGCCTAAAAAGGCACCAGTGCTTGAAGACTAGTGAAACCGGTCTTTGGGATATTTCTTTCATGGTTCATGGAATCCCCCTGGCAATTTTTAATGCACCTGACCATTATTTGCATTTTGTTTAAAATGTCAGGTGTCGGCTATGTTTTAACAGCTAAAAACACGTAGAAATAAAAATCAAACTGTGGAGTATTTATATGCAGTTGTTTAAAAGGCAACAGGTACATGGAAAGCCAAGGATAATACATGAAACCAAAACCAGGTCATAGCAGACGAGTTAGAAAGTGTGCTTTCTTTGGCCTAGGAAGGAACGCAGCTCCTGTCTATAGACATATACATAAATACATGAAACTGTGTAAGAAACTCTTCATGTGCATACATACACATACAGAATCAGCAATGATAAGGAACTTTCAAAATACAAGTAGTGTTGGCTCGGGAAAAAGCAAAACGATCTGCTTGTGAATAAATGTAGGCTAACAATGGGGACAGTTTGGAGCTTGGCACAAATTTCAGAGTAGGGACAAAGCCAATATAAACTGCTTGAAGGTGGTGTCAGTTCATAAACAGGGCAAGGCTGTGTGCCATAGCAGGATTCTGAACTGCTAGCCACAGGGCACAGGAGAGAAACACCAGGATAGTCACACCAAGTCTAAAAGCCACTGGTAGCTGTGGTACCTACCACCCTTCCTGCCATAGGCCCTGCCTCTGCCGAATCCAAATCTGAACCACTGCTCCTAGGAAATACTTTTTCTTGGCTGTGGCAACAGCCCTACAACTACACACCCTTTTGCCAGCAGTTCAGTATCTATGTCATCAGCATAGACACACAAAAGCCGGCAAGTCCTTATTTTTAAAACGTTTTCATAGTCCAGCTGTGGATGGTGCTGCTTTGTTTTGTTTTGTGCATTTCCATGCCATAGCATGGCCAAGTGGGGCGTTTCGAGGGGTACACAGGCTCTAGGCCTACTGGGCACAGCAGATGAATTTCATTGCACCTGAGTGCTTCACGCCTATAGCTACGTGCAGGTGTTACGGGAGACGCTCTGCAGCAGCTCTTGCCGTGTGTGTTCCTGCGCTGTCCCGTGCGAACCCCGGCTGTAATGGCGCTATTTCAGATCTACCCGCGGATCGGTGCGGAGCAGAAGGGCTGTGCGACCCTACGTTTCTGACTGGGCATGGCGGGAAGGCCATCCTGCGTCTGACCGTGTGACCCGGGCAAGGCGGTGTGCCGCTGCAGGTAGGCCTCGGGGCTCCGGCGGCGGATCCGACGGTTCTGACCTCCCTGCCCGAAGGCCGCCAGGACTCCCGCGGGTGCCCTGGACCGTCCGCTCGTTCCCTGCGCCGGGCGGCTCTTACCTGCCGGCCGCGCC
>VWZI01002463.1:521061-553384 GCA_013396835.1 Psilopogon haemacephalus | reverse complement strand
TGCTTCTGCACGTGTAGCTGCCACCCCATGGGGATGGACACTGGCCCGGACACCTACTGGGTGCCCCCTAAGATCATAGGATCGTTTAGGTTGGAAACGACCTTCACGGTCATCGAGTCAACTGTTAACCCTACTCTACCAACTCCACACTAAACCGTACCCCCAGGCACTGCTTCTGCTCGGCTTTGAAACACAACCAGGGATGGTGACTCCACTTCCTCCAAGGGCAGCCTGTTCTAAAGCCTGGCAACCCTTTCAGTGAAAAAAAAATTGTTCCTAATGTCCAGCAACCTTTCCTTGGTGCAACTTGAAGCTGTTCCCTCTTCTTCTATCGTTGGGAGAAGATACCAATAGCCACCTCCTTTCAGGCAGCTGCAGAGAGCAAAAAAGTCTCCCTTCAGCCTCCTTTTCTCAGAGCCCCCAGCACAAGAAGGACATGGAGAGAGTCCAGAGGAGGGCCACGAAGATGATCAGAGGGCTGGAGCACCTCTGCTATGAGGACAGGCTGAGAGAGTTGGGGCTTTTCAGCCTGGAGAAGAGAAGGCTTCGAGGAGACCTTACAGTAACCTTCCAGTGTCTGAGGGGGGCCTACAGGAAGGCTGGGGAGGGACTGTTCATAAAGTCTTGTAATGACAGGACGAGGGGGAATGGGTTCAAACTGGTGGAGGGGAGATTTAAACAGGATGTTAGGAGGAAGTCTTCACAGTGAGGGTGGCGAGGCACTAGAATGCATTGCCCAGGGAGGTTGTGGCTGCTCCCTCCCTGGATGTGTTCAAGGCCAGGCTGGAAGAAGTCTTGAGTGACTTGATCTAGTGGGAGGTGTCCCTGCCTATGGATGGGGGTTGGAACTGAATGATCTTTGAGGTCTCTTCCAACCTAAACCATCCTATGGTTCTCCATACTAAACAGCCCCAGTTCCCTCAGCCACTCCTCGTAACACTTGTTCTGCAAGCTCTTCACCAGCCTACCTGCTCCTCTCTGGACCTGCTCCAGCACCTCTATGTGTCTCTTGTAATGAGGGGTCCAAAACTGAATACAATACTCAAGGTGTGCAGGATATGGAGGCATGATTGCCTCTCTGGCCCTGCTTGGCTGCTCGTATTTCTAATACAAGCCAGCATGCCGTTAGCCTTCTTGGCCAGCTGTCAACAATCACCCCCAGCCTGGTTCCTTTCTGCCAGACAGCTTTCCAGCCACCCCTCCCCAGGCCTGTAGTGTTCCATGGGGTTGTTATGGTTCAAGTGCAGGACCTAGCACTTAACCTTGCTGAAGCTCATACTGTTGACCTCAGCCCATTGAGCCATGTCCCTTGTAATGGTTAGATATGAATGTGAGATACGAATTTGAAAGTTAATATAGTTTATTAATTTTGTTATTCAGAAACTCGCTACCAACCAATGTTTTTAATGATAATGGGTTCTTCGCACGGTCATGAAAACATTATGCAAAGGGAGATAAACAGGGAATCTGGAACACTTAAGAAGATAACTAGTGACAATGTAACAAATATCAAACTTGAAACTAGAAGGAGACTTTCTGGTTTCTTTGCACTTTTTGCCCACCTGGAGGCTCGGGCATTTTCTGCTGCTAAGGCAGAAAATACTCAGATTCACTTGAGAATTTACAGAATCTTGCTAGATATTTGCCAAGAGGCTTTTGGATGTTTACTCACAAAGTAGTCCCTCTGGATTTCTGAGGCTGCACCATAGCATCAGCTAATGACCAAAGCACGTGAAAGGGTTTGCTGTCAGTGATTTCAGAGCCGTTAGAGGCTTTCTAGCTCCCCCAGACTCTTTTTTCAGGAAGATGGGGGTATAGCAGTCTCTGACTTGGTTCCTCTTGAACTCCCGATAGCTGGAGACTTGTAGAGTGGTAGACAGGATGCAGTGAGACGGCAACACCAAGAGCACACAGAAGAAAAAACAATGGTGGCAGTAGCAGCAGGCACCAAAACTAACAGTAGAGCAGAGCATGCAGAGAGAGGGAAAGCCTCATTTTACCTACTCATCTCCTTTTATCAATGCATGCCCAAGATCAGTAGTGGGCCTTTGGACATAGATCAGCCAATCAGAATGGCACTTTGCCAATTATGACCATAGCAGGTGAAAGCAGGGCTTTAATTTCCCATCCTGTGGTTGCTTCTCCCAGCACAAAAGGTGGGGGAGCAGGGCAACATGTTTGGACAAGCCAGGACATGTTCAGGCCTATTTAGAACCACCACAGCATCCCTCTGTAGAGCCTCCCTACGATCAAGGAAATCAACAATCACACTCAAGTTGGTGTCGTCCTCAAGCTTATGGGAGGGTACATTCTTATTTTCTCATCAAGGTAATTGATAAAGATGTTACGTAGAAGTGGTCCCGATGCTGAGCCCTGAGGAACACCGCTTGTGATTGGCTGCCAGCTGAACTTAACTCCATTCCCCACCACTCCCTGGGACCAGTCACAGTGAGTGTTTTACCCATCTTAGCCCATCTAAGCTGTGAGCAGTCAGATTTTTCAGGAGAATGCTATGGGAAACAGTGTTGAAGGCTTTATGGAAGTCTAGACAACATCCACAGCCTATCCCTTATCTACTAGGTAAGTCAACTTATCATAAAGGGAGATCTGGTTTGCCAAGCAGGAACAGCCTTTTATAAGCCCATGCTGATTGGGCCTAATTGCCTGGTTGCCCCACATATGGTGTATAATGACACTTTAGCTGATCTACTCCATGACCTTCCCTGGCAGTGAGATCATCCTGACAGATCTGTAGTGTCCCACATCTCCTTTAAGCCTTTCCTGTAGATGGATGTCACCCTTGAGTCCTCTAGGACTTCCCCAGTCAGCCAGGACTGGTGGCAAATTATTGCCATCCCAGGAAACATGTCATCAGGTGCAGCCTGGTCTAGTTAAAGATGCCCCTGCTGACTGCAGGGATGTTGGACCAGATGACTTTTAAAGGTCCCTTCCAACCAAAACCATTCTGTGATTCTGTCCACACACCTGTTTCTGCATACCTGTGCATGTTATGTGTGTCAGACATATTTCTGCATGTACCAATTTGTGCATGTAGAGAGTCTTTATGGATACATGCACTTCTCTGTGTGTTCCTCTTCCTGTGGTGTCTCTGTATCTCCATGCTCAGGTACCTGCGTGGTATAACTTGTGGGGTTCTTCATGTGCATTTGCTGGGTTATGGTGTTTTCCTGGGTGTGACTGAGTTGTGTGGGTTTGTTGATGCCATGTGCGTCTTTGCTGCACAGAATCACAGAACCTTAGAGGTTGGAAGGGACCTCCAGAGATCATCGAGTCCAATCCCCCTGCCGAAGCAGAGTAGTTCACACAGGAATGCATCCAGGTGGGTTTTGAAAATCTAGAAGAGACTCCACAACCTCTCTGGGCAGCCTGGGAGAGTCAGCTCTGTGTGTAGGCTTAAGGACTGATGCTAAGAAGTGCTTCTCACTGTGGTCCCCCTGAGAGGGCCATTTGTGTCTGTGAGATGTGTGTGCCCAGGTGCTTTGTGCATGGCGAGGGCACGTACCCAAGTCATTGTACCTCGCTGTGCACCATAAAATGCCACACTGTCTGCACCCGTAAGGCTGCCGGCTGGTGTGACTGCACATACAGCAATGTGACCGCTTGTCGCCCGCTAGGACCGCTGGAAGCGTGCTTCAGGTCGTGTCAGCTGCTGTGCGGGGTGCTGAACATGTGTGTGGGGGGGGTGTGCCGGTGGGGGTGTGCAGCGTGTGCGGGGGGTGCATGATAGAGATGTGTCTGCAGGGGTCAGCAGCGTGTTCGCTTGTGGCATTGTGTGAGTCAGTCGGAAAGCTTGCTGGATGTTCGGGTTTGTTACCTTCTTTGGTAGGCTGCTCTGTCTGAGGTTTGCAGGCTCCTTCTTGCAGTTTGCAGATAGAAAACGCTGCCTATGAAGGGAAAGCCGAAGTTCGTGTACAAACCCTAGGTCCCGAGCAGTAAGTGGCACGCTAAATGAGCAAAACTGAACAGCGTGAGAGTTTGCTGTTCTGCTGTTGTTCTGGTGGGGCAGCATGTCTGCAGAGAATGTCTTTTCAGCAGCCGAGGTGTTTGCGTTTATTGAGGGATGCTGTTCAGCCCGCTGAACTGGAGCTGAGAACAAAACTCAGGCTGAAAGTGTGCTTGTGTTCAGAGTTTGGTACAAATGATGGCACGGGAAGCAGCTGGGAGGGAGTCCTTGTCTACTGCCATCCTGCTTAAAAAATATCAGGACCATAGCTTATTTGCTCTGGGCCACAACTAAGTCACCCACTTTCCTCTCTCTCTTTTCTGCACATGAAGAAGAGGTGCAATGAAAATCTGAGCTTAATTTTTTTTTTGTTTGGAAGCTTTCTGTTCTTAACTGTGGTTTTAGAATGGTTTTATTCCATATGGTAGTTGCTTTGGTATGGTCATTTTAGTACACACATGCAAACAAGTCTGTCACTGATTTATGCTCTCCATCATATGGTAATTGTGTGCAAAACCTGAAAAAACTTTACTAAATCCATTCACAATCTGAAATTCATTCATATTGCCTTATTTTCACTAAAACTTCTTGCCCGCAGTAGTGAATATGGAAAATGGTCATTAACAGAATTAGCTAAGTAGATGTTGAGCTGTGTCAACAGCTTAGTTGACAAGTGTAGCTTCATCTTTTGTTCATGTCTTGATTTCACTTAGACTTCATGCCTTTGCAGTTGTAAGCTCTTTGGGAACAGAAATTGCCATTAGTTATATTCATAGGGTGCCTGAAAACAGCAGATCTTGTAAATTTTTGAAATTCTGCTATGCCCAGTTGTGGAGAGTAAAATATTCCACAATAAGAAAGCATAAGACAACAACGATTTTTTACTTCTCTTTTTTGTGGCCTGGAAATCAAATGTGGAATTTGAATAACCATGAAGGGAAGTTTTGGCAGAGCTGAAGCCTGGAGATACTTCATTCTCAGCTCTGTAATATGCGTTAGAGGAGAGCTTGTCAGTGGCCCAGCTTGCAGTTAGCTGCTATTGCCTCTCTGAGAACCACCCCCATAAGACATTTAATTTTCAGCAATGTTAGCAGCAGCAATAAAACTAATAATCCTCTTCACTGTGATAAAAACTACCTGCATGAAAACAAGGTACTTTGGAGCATACAACTTATATTCCTTCTCTATATTTAATTCCATTAAGTTTAAACCTGATGCTTGCTTTACTTCATGCCTTTCTAATTAAATTTAGTGTGCCAAGAAATAGTGCAGCCTTCTCATGCTGTTTGTCCTCAATTAACTTGATCTTTCTGTGGGTTCATTGTCCTCTTTCTCCTTGTCCTTTGTCACATGTCTGTTTACACTGCAATTGTCCAGGGACCGTGGTTTTATATGTGCCTATCACAGTGGGACTGCAGTTTTAATTGTTTTTAAGACACTATCATAATAGATGCAGTTAATAATAACTTTCTCCTTTCTATTTTGCCTCATCATCCTCAGCCCACTCCTGACAGTACTCTCAGTCATTTATTTGGGCTTTTCATTCCTAAATCTGCATCTGTCTTTTTTTTTTTTTTCCCCCCTCCATTTGACATTTAGTTTCCCAAGCTGGTTAGCAAAGTTGTTTTCACTTTATTATGTTTTGTGCCAAATCAAGGCCTGCTCTGCTAGACCTCGAGCCAAACTAGAGAATTTAAAATGCAAATATATGCAAAGGAGAAAGGATGGTGGATGGAGAGATTTCTCACCCTCATACATGAACAGTGTAGTGATCTGGCAGTGTGAATGTTATCAGTATTATTAATTAATGTGAGACATAAGATGATACTGGGAAGTTGCCTCCACATTCACAAGTGATCTATGAGGCAGGTATGATTGCCCTCTCAAGATGCTGGAAACTGTTTCCAGTCCTGTGTTTCAGGGTCACTATCCTCTGAAGCTGTTTGTTCGCAGGACAGTAAGGTGATTGTAATGCCTAGCAGATAGCAAGAATGCCCTTAGCTGTTGGACAAAGTGCTTACCTGGAGACACAAGGTTCTAGTTCACTTTTATTAGAACCCCATCATTAATTTTGTGAGAGGAGGAACCAAGCTGCTGAAGTACCTTACACCTGCAAAGAGTTTATTTCTGCTGGCACAGGGTGAAGGATAGGGCTTACTTTGATCTGTGGTGAATATCTTGACACTTTCTAAACTGGAAATGCAGTATTCAATATCTGGTCCAAAATACTTCAATTTCCAAGCAAGTTCATCAGGAATTTATTACTGATAGCATTGCGTTTATGCCTGGGGCTCTTGGCCATGGACCAGCAGCAGTGTGTGGGACAGCAGGTTTTTTCAGTCTTATTACTAGGTTTGTGATTAGTCTTCTGTACACTTGTGCTTGCAAAAATAATGAGCATCTGCAGGGCTACTTACCCTGTGTACTTCCATTTTCCTGGTTTTCTCTATAATTCCCTTCTTTGCAGGGTGTTTTGTGAGGGAAGCTTTCAGGAAAACTTGGAGACAATCTCTTCCTCCTCCCTGCCCCAGCACCTGGCATGGCTCAGCTCCCCCTTCCTGTGTAGTTGTAACCATGGCCGCCTGGTTCTGCAGCCCCTTGGTTCAGAGAGGGGCCATATCCTCCACTAGGTACCCCTTAGTATTCCTTTTCCTGTTAGTGTTTATAAAAGACTTTTGCACATAACCCAGATGAAAAACTCCCTTGTGCAGGGCTGGGACTTGCCATATGGCAGAGAACACGTCAGAGTAAAGGCGTATTTAAAAGACACAGAAATTCTGTGTATGTAGTAGGTGAGATTCCTGCATTCTGCAGTAGCTCATTTACTCCTTTTCCATTCCAAGATTTTGAGAGCTGCTTCCTACACACACTTCTCTACTTTTGTTCTAGCAAGAGACAGTAAAAAATTAAAGCAAACCCACAAATTCAATAGAGTGATAAACTTGGCACCGGTGCCCAGCACAGAGTATATGAATACTGTTGAAACAGCTTAGGTTTTGTTTGGTTTTTGAGATCTGCCCCCATTACAGGAATTAAAACAAATCTTTTGAAGATGCTTGCTCTGCCATTAAATTGCTTGGGCTGATTTACCAAATCCAGGCAAAGAACTGATTTTGCTCCCTGAAAAGCAAGGCTGACTGAATTTATTAAAATGTTAATCATAAAGCAAGCCTGTGGGTCCCTGGGGTGAGGCACAATTAAAGTTAAAACTTACCAGTGTAGAAAGTTTTTTTTCAACTGTCTAGTTTTACATCTTGACTGTAGGGAGAGAAGTTTCCACTGTACATCTAAAACATTGTTCTGCAGCCTTTGCAAGTTGCTGGGTTCAGCTGCGAAGATTTTAAATGCTGCTTTTGTTGGCAGCCTAGGACACATCCATGACCTTATTAAAGTGGAAGTGAAAGCTCTCCTTTTTTTTTTTCCTTTTTTTTTTTTTTTTTTTTTGCAACAGTAAATCTACTAATTTTACAGTCAGTTGAACAGCAATAGATTAATTTGTTTAAAGTCTGCATTCACAAAGAAAACGTGAACTTCGCTGCCTTGAATACCCGAAACTACAGTGCGATATTTAAAGGGTAGAAACTATTACAACTTGCCCTAGAATGGTCCAAGCAGTTCCCTGTCACCTGCTTCTCAGCACAGGTGCTGACCTCCCCGTCTATTCTATCCCTCCTGACAGCCTAGCAGCGAGGCTGGGGCTTTGTGTGCAACAGAGAGCGCTTTTCCAATGACTGGGCCAGTTTTCTTCAGCAACCACAGGAAGCAGAATAAAGAAAAGGTTAAGGGCCACCGCGAGGGTCAGAACGGGTTAAAGTTAGTTAACATCAGAGGTTATAGCTTTTAACAAGAGCATGAAGGAAACTTATTCGAAGATGCAATTTGTTTCTTCTTTGTCAACCATTATTTTTTTTTACTCTATTGATAGTGACAGCTTAACAAAGTTTTTATATACCAGGGTTTTCATCCTTTAGAGGATAAAGAACTGTGATGCAAAAAAGAGATGCAGGTGGAAGACTTTATAAAGCCTCCATGATTTTCAAATTGAGGGTTGAAAGTAGGCTCCCTGCGTGGCTAAGTCAAAAATAATTTGTAAATGTTAAAAAAAAAGAAATATACACATTATGGACAGAAGAGCTGCCTTTTTTGTTTTTTTTTTTTTTCTTTTTTTCCCCCCCTCTCACTCAGTGTAACTTGCCAAGAGTAGTGTTTTACTGAAGGCTTTACAAGCTGACTGGTTTGGTACGTATTTTTTCCCAAGGTGATCTTACTTTCTTTTTTACCTCACTCTGAAGATGATCGTAGTTAAACATCCTTAACAATAGCCTTCATGAACTCCCTTCAAGATTTTTTTAGTATATAGCACAAGATGCTACTTTGTAGAGGGTTTTTTTTCTCCCAATTTAGTGAAGAAGTAAAAACTACAAAACACCCTACAAAGGGTGGATAGCTTCATGGTGAAGTTCTCATTCTGCTTCTTGGAATGCAAAGATGAAGTTGAAATTTTTCTGAAAATTCTTGAAGGAAAATAATGTGGGGTGGTTTTTTTTTTTTTTAAAAATAAACATTCAGGAGGAATTTTCATGTTTATAGACAAAAGTTCATCTTCTACTGGTCATTTTTTTCTTGAAATTTAATTACTGAACTTACTACTTTGCTGTTGTTTTATCTTGGTACAAAGTAAAGAATGGAAATCAGAATTTAGTAAAGTCTGATATTAATTAGTAAGTAGAAACTATGCATTTTGATAGTGTTATTTTGTTTGGTTTTTAATATGTTTTCCTAAAGAAAAAATATGTGATCATCCGGTCTTCTTGGCCATCTTTCTTCAAGTTCTCTTGGCAGTTTTAACCACTTGGGCACTTCAACGCAGTTTGGCAGAGAGAGAGTCCTCAATTATACTGGACATTTATAATAACAATAAATATGTATTTCTAACAAGTTTTGTGAAAATTGGTTCTTAAACAGTGGAGAGACACTCAAATTAATGTCTTACTCTGGCTAAAGAGTTTGTCTGCTTGACCAGACAACATATGTGTATGGGCTGCCCAGTTAACACACAGGTTTTATCAGGTCATTTGCAGTCTATGGTGTCTTTTGCCTTGCCAGCTGCCCAAAGGGTTATACAGGTGATGTAGAAGGCTGAGGAAGTGCTGTGGTGGTGGATTTAGAGATGGGAGAAGGAACTAAGATATTTCAAAGGCAGTGAAAAGACATCGGGGACATGCTCGAGGGATACCAATATCTTTAATTTTGCTATTTGATATTGTAGGTTTATTGTAGGAGATAGGAAGAACAGTGGGATGCAGTGGGAACTGAGAGACAGCACAAACCTTGGCAACTGAAGTATCAGTTATTTCAGTGCTTGAGGGACAATTTGTGTTTGCTTACAGGAGAAATTTCATCTGATTTATGGTGTCATTGCAATCTGCATGACCAGTGCTTGAAATTTCAAGTTTGCTTTCTGTTGTGTTAATTCAGACTAATGCTGGATTCCTGGCTGTACATTGCTCTCCAGGGTGCTAGGTTAGTCCTTTGAGGCGCAAGTCACCACTTTGATGCTTCTGGAAGGTTTCTGTTTGAAATCAGTTTTTGGTTGGTGTAGAATAAATTCTTCACTAAGGGACAGATAGCAGTCTAGAGAGAGTTTATTCATCTCACAGATAGAATTATGCATGGTGCATAAACATGTGTGTAGACACTTGGCTGGCAAAGAGCTAGAGAAGGGGAGCAGGGAGCTGGCTAAATACAGAGCTTTCTCTGTCCCCAAAGATGGGGAAAATGCCACTGTTCATCTCTAACAGCTGAGGGCTGTGTATCCTCTCTCTACTGTCCACACGTGCACAGGAGCAGCCTCAACCGAGGAGATGATTTCCTGTGGCTAACTGCAGTGAAAAACAAACAAGAAAGAGTATGGCTCGCTGCAGCCCAGAGAAACTGGCTTGGAAAAACACAACAAAAGCTCCCACCTACTATTTCACCTACAAGCTGAAAACTCATCTGTCTGGAGAAGAATATATTTTATAAAATGTAAAACTGATTTTTTTTTTAATTAGTATTATTTTTTCCATCTGAGCTGTTCTGATGTTCTTACAGGCTTCAAAGCATTAATTTCAAAAGCTTCACAAAGGCAGCAGGCATCAAACAGTCCAGGCTGAGTGAAAGCTTGGGGTGGAGAATTGTGAAGTTACTTGTCTGGGTGATGCCTGCAGACACTCCAAAGCAAGGTTATTTGTTTATTACAAGTCAGTGTATCAGGAATGGATTTTGTGATAGAGTAGCAGAAAAGAAGAGTTAGAGCAGCCCGAAGAGTCCTGGGTTCATACAGGCTAAATTTCAGCTACATCTTTTGCTTTATGCCTGTATTTGCTGAGTGATTCTTGGCTTAGGAATCAGGAGATGAGAGTTTTGACTGCAGTGCTGACACTGACATGGCCTGTGACCTTGGATAAGTCACTTCATATCCCTCTTTCTCCTTTCATTTTTTTGCCCACTTAGACAGAGTCTCTCTCCTCTTTTCCTTGCAGGGTCTTTCCCTAATTATACATCTGGACCATGTGTAGCACAATGGAGCTGTGCCCTCAGGTTAGGCACTGCTATAATCTGAATGAACAATAAAGAACTACTGCACTGAGCACTTCACTGGGACTCTCCTGTTGTCTCAGGGCTTCACCAATAACCTTAATAAAATAAAAGTCCTTTAAAAGACTGAGCATTCCTGTCTGCTGCCCAATTTCTTGCTTTTTCTGTAGCATCTTGAACATGAAAAAGCATCAATTACGAGCCCTGTGTTGTCAGAAAATAAAGATTTATAGCATTTCATGCTTTGTGAATTATTTGTAACATATTTTTTTCTTCCTGAAATCTCAGCAGTAGTTTCACTGCTTCACTGTACCTAGTTTTTGTCAGACTGAATTATAGAACAACATGTCACTATATATCTTACTCATTTTTATATGTTTTCCTTAACTGTGCTCTTTTTTCCTTAACTGTGCTCTTCTGTGTAGGTGCAGTTCATGTGTTTGAGACTTGGGACAAAGCCTCATCCAAATCAAAGACTCAGTACCTCTGAAATCTACTCAATGTTACCCCCATCAGGATGGGGACCACTATCAAGATTACTGGCTCTGTAATGTGATTTAGCGAAACTGGGTACGTTATCAAAGATGATCTTTCCTTGTAGATACTCCTGGCCCAAAATGTCAACATCTTAAAAAAATATTACTATGCACTTAGGAAAAAAAAATCCTATATACTTCAGCAACAAAGCATTTGCACCCATCCATACCTGCTCATGCAGCTTTTTCTGTACCAACTAGAATTCAGACTGGATACTTCTAGGAGATACATATGAAAAACTCACCATCAAAAGTTTTGCTTTTCACTCTTTCCTACAGTGCTTTGTCTTTTTTCTTTATATCAGATGTGCTCTCAGAGAGCATCTACAATAAACCTCTCAAAGCTGGGGCAGCTTTCAGTGTCCTCTATAAATTGTCCGGTTCCAGACTCTGTATATTCATGACTTCTAGACCCCACAGCATGCTATCCACCTCATGTTTAACTCCAATAGTTTCCTTTCCCTATTTGCCCTCTCTCCACAAGCTATATGGTTATAGGAACACGTTTTTGGCTCCAGGAGGAGTTGTCAAAGACAATTTACTACTTTGTGATGGAAGTGGAGAATCAGAGAATAATTCAGGTTAGAAGGGACCTCAGTGGGGGAGCATCTACCCCAAAGGCATACTGAGAGTTTTGTATTACGGCCTCAACTTGGGTGGAAAAAATCCTTATTTATCTGTGAATCATGTCAGGAATCAGCAGGGTCTAAATGGTTTTCAGTTCCTGCTCTTTCACGTTCTAACAAAGGATTGACACTCTCATGTATACATTTTCATAGAAGCAATTACAGTCCTACAAGCTCAGTCTATTTGAACTATAAAGGACTAATCTATATCTGAGTTGAAGGTGTAGAATTTATTTGTTCATTATATTAAAACACTTTAATTATGCTGAGACATTCTTACATTCCAAGCAATTTATATATTTATTTGGATTCATAGTTCAGTAATATTTACACAGTATCAGATTGTAAGTTATTTGCATAAATTAGCAGGGTGATGGAGCCACAAGAAATTAGTTTGTTTTTTTTTTTTTTCTAAAGAGCAGGAGAAGGTAATTGTTTCAGTAAGAAATTCAGAAATTAGCTCTGCAGCAACACATAGAATTGTACTCAGAAATCAAATTAATTATTCCCATATTCAGTTAAGATCAAGCAACTGATGGAACATAGGTGGTGTTAGAAGGACTGAGCAGAATTTATTCATGCTGTACAGGCTCACATGCATTGATTCTATTTAAATTTGTCAAAGGGAAGTAATTCTGGAAAAGATACTGAGGAGAAGATCTGTAAGTATTATAGACCGTAACAGGATCTTTAAAAATCTTTTCTGTGGCTTGATAGTGTTTCCTTGTATTCAAGGCAGTATAGAATTAGTGCCTGGTCCCAGGAAGTAAGGGAATTAGCATATATATAGAAACTAAAGTTTCTTGTTTGCCTGCTTGATTTTAACACCCAAATCCCATACTTACTCATCTGAACCAACATGTTCCAACACGCCACTGAAAACGACGAAGTTATAGTTAGCTGTTTCATGTCTGGGTAAAAATAAAGTGGAAAGAATCACAGAATCTTTTCTTAAATGGCCAAAAAAGGGAGAGGAAGCCTAGGAACAGAACCAGTTGATGCTTTATTTAGTGACTAGTTCACTCAGCTTTTGTAAACTTTGGAAAGGAATGCCACATTACAACGATAACATGAAAAACAAGTGTACTTTGTGAGCTTAAAATATAATTAACTGATGTTCTAATTTTTTTTTTCCTAATTATATCTAAAATCCAGTCATGAACCAAGCAAAGTGGTTTATACAGACTAACTGTAACAAATATCTGAATAAATATATGGAGGCTATCTTACTGTTTCCTTCTGTTGTTTAAAAAGTATTACTCAAAGATTCTTTAAAATAGTTTCAATAAAATTAGATTGGGGATGGGGAGCACCATTTTATTGAAGCTTTGCTCTGGGATACTGGCTCAAGAGGAGGAAAAGGCAGTTTCAGGTTTTCACTGCTTCAGCATCGTATCAGAATTTGTTATCCCGTTCCAGGCTAAATATGTGAACCTAGCTTTCCCATGAAGTCCTCTTCAGCCATTTACAAACTGACTACAGGGATGAAAAAACAAACACCAAAAATCCCCCACAAAAACAGCAACCAACCAACCAAAAACATACAAAATTTCCAAATGTGGATATTTTCAATGAAATTCAATTATCAGCTTTTGTCTGGCAGTCAAAATACATTTGTACACAGTGTACAAAGCTACTGATCTTTTTTAGAGCTTTTCAAAAAGTTATAGACCCAAATGCTTTGATACAGAAATTCCCTGAGGTGCTTCATACCTTTATTGCCCTTTTCGGAATGGGTTTTCTAGTTTCTAAATCTCACAAAGTACAACAATTACCAATGTTCGTAAATCATGCCTCAGCGGTTAAACTAAGCCCTGGCGGGGGGGGGGGTTGGGGGGTTTGGGGGGAAAAGGGGGAAGAGAAGGGAACAGAATAGGAANAGGATAGGATAGGATAGGATAGGATAGGATAGGATAGGATAGGATAGGATAGGATAGGATAGGATAGGATAGGATAGGATAGGATAGGATAGGATAGGATAGGATAGGATAGGATAGGATAGGATAGGATAAGGTAGAATACAATAGAAAAGAATAGGATAGCATAGCATATAGCATAGCATAGCACAGGACAGGACAGGATAGGATAGGATAGGATAAGATAGGATAGGATAGGATAGGATAGGATAGGATAGGATAGGATAGGATAGGATAGGATAGGACAGAATTCAATAGGAAGGGATTGACAGCAATTGTCTAATCCAACTGCCTGACCACTTCAGGGCTGACTTGAAGTTAAAGCATGCTATTTTGGACATTGTCCAAATCTCTCTGAAATACTGACAGGCCTGGGGTGTTGACCACCTCTGTATGGAGTGTGTTCTGGTGTTTGACCACCCTATGGTGGGTCAACTGACCCAGCCTAAAGGATATTCTTTTTTTCAGGTCTTCCAAGTGTTCAGAATGACATGTCCTCATCAAAACGTGCTCTTTGGGACACAGCTCACTGGGACAGAAGGGGAAGTATATGCCACAGACAGAAGATATTATTTCAGTAAAAATAAAAACTTGTTTGGTTTAAAATAATTATTTTTTTAATAAAAACAGTTACAGTGGAAAATATTTGGGCAAGCCTCAGGTAATAACCACTCCCGAAGTCTGCCAGGAAACAGGGCAGAAGAACATTGCATATTGACTACTTAAGCACTTATCTTTTTCAAAGTCTGTAGGGGATGGAAGCATCTACTGTAGACTGAACAAACGTGGAGTCCTAGGATGGTGCTAGTTTGGTTGCTAGAAGTGTATCATGCCATCTGCATAATGACTCCCATACCAGTAAGTGCTCGATAGCTCTGCAGTTACAGTGCTAGTTTTGTTGAATGCATAAAAGAGGAATTACAGAACCTGCTTCTCTTCTTTCCCCAATTCTCTGTTGATAGGGAAAGGGCCCATTATCTGGGGCAGTCACAGAGGGATGCACACTTCAGCAAAGGGTTATGATCTCCCTTCATTATATGCAAATCTGCCAGAGCATTAATCTGCCAGCATTAACATAATATCAACTGGTGCATCGGGGTAATTCTCATCTGATCCAAAACATTCCTCACGTAAGCAAAACAGTTCAGCTACAGGGAGAAATGGTGAACTAATTAATTTTGGATCTAACCATATCAAAAGCAGCAAATATGAGCCGGAGTTGAATATGACCTGATGATATGTGCAAAAAGCCACTGCCTTAGAGGCAGTTTGTTCATTTAAGTAATCAAATTAAACAAGATGGTCCTAAATGCGTATTGCTTCACTTGGTTACTTAAATAAGCAGCCATCTGGTATGAGCAACGCAGAAGTTATTCCTTAAATATTTCTTCTTTTCAATTTTCAACTCCAGAACTGGTTTGCATCTTATACTTATTTTGAGTTACTTCTTCACTAGAGTATCTTTGCATGGGGTGGGGGGAGGCAGAAATTAACAGAAATTACAAGTGCAAGCTAAACTCCCTGTCTTTACAACTTGATACTAATCAGCTGGAGGGAGTACATCAGCATCCCTGTTTATACAATGACTTTAGCCACAAAGAAATCCATTTGTTGCTGGAGAAATACAGCTAAATCTATCAGGATTAGAAGACAAGGAGGGATATCACATAAAGGCTGAGTAAAAAGCCCAGCAAGTTTAAATAATTTCGTCCTATACTTGAGGTCAGACTCTCATGTCGTTAAAAGTATTTTTGTCTTTTTGAAAAAGAAACACTTTTACTTAAAAAAAAAATCTTTTTTTAAGCAGAAAATGGTTTTGGGGTTACAAAGCGTTACTTAAGGTCTGATTCTGAAGGCATATGTAAGAGCTGCTTTACACATAGGGACTGTCCTGCTGACTGTGAAGGGATCAAAGGCTTGAGAAAAGTTATGTATGCAGGAGAGTGCTTAACAACTGGGACTGCTGATGGGCTCATTGGTGAGTACCTGTGCATATCTTTACTTAGAGCTTTAGATAATTATAGCTACAAAATTGTACTACAGTGAAATTAGTAAAAGCAAATCACGTTTAATTGTGCCGGAATGTTTTTTACAATGACCTTATGTAGAGCCTCTTGCTTACAAATGCGTGCTGTGCTCCACAGTATCTTCTTGAGAAGAGAGGACCCTCAATTTTGATACTGGTGTAGTATACATAAGAGTGGTGTGGCCAGCAGCAATTCTTCTCCTGTGAGGTTGCAATCCTGTGAACCTTGGCCTAGTTTTCAGCACACATCTATCCTGCAAGCTGGTTTTCTAAGACATTCCTAACACTAATTTTCACCACATGCCTTCAGATCCTACCCTCATTGCTACGTGAATGTGAATCTGTGTGTGGATGTGGTGTGGTATTCACATCGTGTATAGCCTGGTGCTTTTGGCTGAACAATGTGCTCTTCTGCTGGCTGTATTTCTGTGTGTAATCTGACTATTGTCATTGCCTTACCTGACTGCTCCCATTTTGCAGGTGGATGACCGCCCCTGTAGAAAAGTTGTGAGCAGTACTGGCTATATTTGCATTTACACAAGCATGTGTGGAAGGAGGAGAGTTGTTAAAATTGTACTTTTTCCTTTGGATTGATGTACAGCATGATGAATTTGTAAGGAAAGGAAAAAATTATAAGATGTGTAGTGTGGGCAACTGTGTACTCTGTCAGGGTGACTCACTGAGGAGTTAAAATTCCTGCATTTACTGTTTGACCTCTTCTACCCTAAGACCTTTAAAAGTAATTTCATGTCTCTTTGCTGCCATTTCTTCTCCCACACATCTTTTCAGCTAGCCATCAGGCTCCCCAATGAGTTTTAACTGTATTTTCCTTGATGTTCATACAGTGACATTCATCATGTGGGTATGGCTACCACAGCATAAAAACTGTCAGCCAGCTGAGCCATAGTCCCTGGCTGTACAGCCACTCCTAACCTATGGGTCACAAGGAAAACCTTATAATGTAAACCTCGGGGGAAAAAAAAAGATTTGAGTTAATGTAGTTGATTGGTTTTGGCACACCAAGAGGATGCCATATTGACCCTGGCTCACCTCCATGAAGAAGCTGGGCAGATCAAGATAACTCTGTGGTGCATCCTAGCACTCCTGTTCAGCCAGGGTCTCTATGTGCTGCTGTCACAAAGCAAGCAGGAAAATATCCTGAGCAGGGAGAGCTGTAGACAAGGAATTGAGTAGTATTGCCAAACAAATGCAGTTTCTTTTCCCTAGGTCAAAATACACTTAATATCACTTATGTAGGAATGGTAATTAGAAGAATGCTTCATTTGTAAAGTTGATAAACCAGGAGACTGCTGTCATATATTGTATATATTTTTCCTCTTGCAGCAAAGATTCCAGTAGGGAAAGAAAATAAAATGTCAGGTTTATCTCATTCCAAATTTATTCTGACTATGCCAGTTTGATTTTAATATAAATGTAAGAATGAGATATCCTTTCCATTATTAAGTTAGAATAAGCTTCTCTCCTCCCCACCCTGGAGATATTACAACTAGCAGCACTAAGGGGTGTGTGTAGTTAGCTCAGTGTGCTGATGAGAGTTTCCAGGGAAAACGCTCACAGCATTAATTAATGGGTGGATTGCACTTTAATAAATGTATAGGCAATTTTCTAAATGCACACCACACTGTCTACCCTGGTAGGTGTTCAGCCTAGAGCTACTGAATCCAGTAAGTGTCTGGGGAAAGTGGTTAATTTGTAATATGCTTCATGATACTGTAGTGGGTTTGCAGGGGAAGGTTTTGGTATTGGTGCGGGGGAAGCTACAGCAGTGGCTTCTATGAGAAGTTGCTAGAAGCTTCTTCTATGTCCAACAGAGCCAAAGCCAGAACACTACAAGGCAGACCCAGCACCAGCCAAGGGTGAGCCAATCAGTGATGGTGGTAGTGCCTCTGTGATAACATAATTAACAAAGTGTTAAAAATATAGCACGATTGCAACTAGAGTGAGGAGGGAGAATATGTGAGAGCAACAACTCTGCAGACACCAACGTCAGTGAAGGAGGAAGGGAAGGTGCTCCAGGTGATGGAGCAGGGATGGCCCTGCAGCCTATAGTGAAAACCACGGTGAGGCAGGCTGTCCCCTAGAAGCCTGTGGAGGTCCACAGTGGAGCAGATACCTGCCTACAGCCTGTGGAGGACACCATGTCAGAACTGGTGAATGTCAGAAGGAGGCTGTGACCCTGTGGCAAGTCCATGATGGAGCAGGTTCAACATAGGACCTGCGGACCCATGGAGAGAAGACCTCATGCTGGAGCAGCTTTGCTGGCAGGACTTGGGACCTTAAGGAGGATCCATGCTGGAACTATCTGTTCCCAAAGGACTTGAACCCCATGGAAGGGATTCATGCTGGAGCAGTTCACGAAGAACTGCAGCCCAGGGGAAGGACCCATGTTGAAGAACAGTCTCCTGAGGGAGCGACCGTACACTGGAGCAGAGGAAGAGCGTGAAGAGTCCGTCCCCTGAGGAGGAAGAAGTGGTGGAGACAACTCCTGATGAACTGACTGCAGGTCCATTCCCCATAGCTCTGCATTGTAGGAAGAGGCAGAGAAATTTGGAATAAAAGCTAAGTCCAAGAAGAAGAGAGGGGTGAGGTAAAGGTGTTTTAAGATTTAGTTTTATTTTTTACTATTGTACTCTGATTTGACTGGTAATAAATTAAATTAATTTTTCCCCCTGTCAGATTTGTTTTGACCAGGTGTAGTTGCTGAGTGACCTCCCTGTCCCTATGTTGACCCAGGAGCATTTCTGTTGTTTTTCCTTCTCTGCCCAGCTGAGGAGGGGAATGATAGAGCAGCTTTGGTGAGCACCTGGCATCTAGCCAGAGTCAACCCACCACAGATATTGATTAGAAGGGAAATGATGCATCTATTTGCTTCCTAATGCATTATTCATCTCCCAGCAGCCTGGAAATGTGGCATCCTTTTATGTGTTCACCTTTTCCAGACCTGTCCATTCAATCACGAGAAAGGAATGAACGTGCAGTGTTATTAGAGCAGAGTTCCACATGTTTTTCCTGCTAACTGCACCTCCTGTCAGCCACCAGGTTTATTATGTATCATGAAAAGGAAAAAAAAAAACAAAAAACCCAAAACAGCAACAGGACTCTCACTTTGATTATAACGCAGGCTAAGGGGTGTGACATACATTCAAATATTTGATTGCAAGCACCACTCCTGCCCTTGCAGGTCCAAGGAAACCACAACACTCCTGTTGTTTGCTAGTTCTTAAGGTCCAACTTCCTCTGTAAACATGGGATTTATTACCTTAATTTTGTCATGCAACATTCCTAATCTTAATATGAGGACAGCAGAATGATATTCTTACCTGTCAGATCAGATCTCAGTAGATTTCAGGATTTTGCAGCTTAGTTTCCTTCTGGTAATCAGTCATATAAACTGTGGATTACTTATTTGCCATGCTTTTCTTATTTATGCACAGATGCTGTTCTTTGTAAAGAGATAATCACCTACCTTCTCTTTCTGGGTGCTCAAGCCAGATGCCAGTATCCCAGTCTCAGGTACCAGTTGTATGTGAAGAATCAAATCCAGTCAGAAGCCTGAGGGCAGAGAACATCTGTGTCAGTGCTCCTAAAAGGAAGGAAGGGAGTGACATATGATTGGGTTTTGGAAGAGACTGGCCCCTGACAGTGGCTAGTGATGGATATTTGCAGAAGGATGTACAGCTAGAAAAAATAGAGATTCTTCTTTCCTATATCTTTCTGACTTTGGAATAATCGTGTTTGTGTTCATTCATATGCCTGTTTATACTTGCATGTCTATTTTTGCTTGTATGTGGTTGTGGAAAAATATATTTAAATTTTGTCAAGCTAGAAGCTGCATTTTCAACTCTGTAATAGTGCTTGATTTCTTTCTTCTGCTGTTTGTATCTAATGCCTTTGACAACTCATCTGTGATTTTATATGTTTCATATTTTGTGGCCACAATTTCCCAAATTTAAGTAAAATAGTACTTTTAATTTATAAACATGTTATTCTTGAGAGACAGCAAATAGCCATTCTCTTTTGTTTCCACTGTCATTCATAATTTAATGTATCACTGTCTTAATTCCTTGGTGTCCTCATGTTTGAAATCACATAAGTGTCATTCTATACCTTTAATATCCTTATCTCATTGTTTATCAGCTCTAGCCTGTGCCTTTAAGGTAGGGAAAACAGAATTGCACACAGTATTCAAGGTCTGAATACATCATACCGTGGCATAATGTGGTTTTCTATTTTGCTCTCTGTTCATTTCCTAATAACTCCTGACATCACATTTACCTTCTTGACCACCACTGAGTAATGAGCAGGTATTTCAGATGGCTATTCAAAGATCTCTTCTCTGGTGATAATAGCTAATTTAGAGCCCATCACTGAGTTTACATAGTTAGGATTGCTTTCCTCCCATGCACATTACTTGGCATTTATCAGTGTTGCATTTCATCTTCCATTTTATCCTCAAAGTCACTCCACAGCATAAAATCTATCTGCAGCTCTTCACAGACAGTTGTCATTGTTACTCCCTGACAATTTTGCAACACCAGCAAACTTTGTCACCTCACTGTTCACCCCTCGTCCAAATCACTTTTGAAAATGTTGGCCAGCACAGCTCCTTGGTGGTTATCTCCTTCATTATGAAAAACTCCCTCATCTTTTCCATCCTTTGTTTTACATCCTTTAACCACTTTAGATTAGCTGTTAATCCTCATAGGAGGATCTTTCATGACTGCTCCATCTCTGTAAGAGTATTTGTGAGGGGCCTGAGTAAGAGCTATTGCGGGCAGTGTGTGAGTGGAAATAATAATTTAAAAAAAAAAGAACTTTGTGCCATTACTTTTTTTCCCTTTTGCACAAAGGGAAAATGTATTTATGAAGGTGGGTAAAGAAAGGCTCCTACTGACCTCATTGTGCCTGGAGGTAAGAGGCAGGAAAGTGGGAAATAAAATACCTGAGATTAAAAGATGCTTCATGGAGCCAGGGTGTTCTCCCAGGCAGCCAGTGAATCACACAGAATCAGTCCTTGTAAGAGCTTCAGACTGACTGGACAAGGTCCAAAGAAACCCAATCGAGATTTTAAATCATTCTTTTTAGTAGTCAACGCAAAATCCCAAACCTCCGTTCACAGCAGTTGCAGTTCTAGATATTTTACATCTAAGTTTTCCTGTAACTGTCCTGTCCAGACATAGCATGGGTCTAACCTTCTGTGATGGTCCTTAAGTGCAACATAAATCATGTCTTTGACCAGGGTGTCCCTCATTTTAGGTAGCAAATTATCTTTCCCCCAGACAAATCTGATACTAATTGTTATTTATTGCCACAAATTATTGTAATTAGAGAGGGTTTGCTATTAATGTGCTATAAAAAAAGTGAATCACTGTTTAATTCAACCTGCCATTTTATATTTTAGTCCTGTCTTGCCTGTGTCCTTCAGGTGAACGGCAAAGGTGATGTATGAACTGCTCTGTCTGGAGAGTACAGCAAATTCCCCAGGTGAACGGGGGCCCTGGAGTGCAGCTCATCACACTGGCACACCTGGGAGTGGAGAAAGTGATGTATTTCTTGACTGAAAGGGCACAGCAATGTGAGCAGACAGACCCACTGAGGAAAGAGCATCAGCTCTTCTGATTCTCTCATTGCTCACTGTGTACTCACCTTGGTACTAATTCTCCTGAGCTCAGTGCAAGATCTTGAGACAAACTTGAGTAGCTATACATTGTATTCACCCCCATCCCAGTCCTCTGCTCCAGGGGCCCATCACTTTGCTCTGAAGTCAAAGCTTTGTTCAGGTTTCAGAGGCCTGTAGCCTCAGGGATTAAAAATACCTATATAAGTATTATGTTCTTTAAATAACTAAAGTAGTAAGTTTCAGAGTTTAATTTACAGTACTTGTTTTATTGTTTATTCGTAGACCTTATTTTTGGAAACAAAAGGGTCATGGACCACAGCCTTATAAAACAGTTTATATTCTATGTTTATCTCTTCAGTCCTCATCACAGAGAATAGTGACAATGTACATTGTATGATTCCTTTGTCTTTATCATACCAATCTTACAGGAAACCCAAACTCCTTTAAGAAGTCTTACATTACTAGTTGTTCAATGGATTGCACTAGCTAAACTTAAAGGGGGGGTTGAAAAATGTTGTAGTCATTGTTGTGAAGTCTTTTGTAGATGCACATTCTGCTTTGGTCCTGATTTACAGTGCTCAATGGTGATACTGTATGAAACAGCCTCAGCAGCTGCTGTAAATTGCATTCTCTTGTTTCAGCCCATACAATGTCATACCACCCACTGAACTGTGCAGAAACCACATCTGTGCTGTGAATCATGACTGAAAAGCTGATCTGGTTTAAAAACAAATATTTTGCAAGGTGGTTTTTTTAGAGGCAAGGCCAAAAGCCCTGACTTGGTTCACAATGTGGCTGCAAAAGTGATTGCTCCAGAGCAAAGATGTAATATGGTACCAGGTGAGTGAAGGAATGTGCTGCAGGAGTGAGGGGACAGAGATGCATTGCTACTCACCACAAAGCCATAGCCTCATGCGGAGGCAGTTCTCCATCAGCCACTGCTCTCATCTCCTTTTTCTGCCCTTTCATTCCCACCCACCATGCTAACACCTGTGCTGTACTGGCACCAGCAGTTTTATGACTGCTGAGCCAAACACCTGAAAAATGACTTTGCAAAAACGTGGGTTATTTTTCATCCAACTAACTATAGTGATCCTGGTCACCCTATGTTGCACAGATGACTGTGCTAGCACAACTGGTGGGCAGACAAGAAGCAGAAGCAAATGTTGGAAATGGAGCTGGGAAGAAATGTGGATTGCCTGTCTCATTAGTGGCAATGTAGAAATGCATGCAATACAAATACATCTGAGGTGTATTGAGCCCAGGAACCAGATTGTATGCCGTCCCTGTTGCCCACAGTCCTACCACATAAAGACATACAAATACCAGGGTCCCTTATGCAGCACCGCCCTGCCATTACTCTGATAATGCCCATTGCATGGACAGATACTTATCAGCTGGCAGGGAGTAACACCCTCATTGGTGAGGTTGTCTTTGCATTGGTGGGATAGACAACACTCACAAACTCCAACAATACTGAGAAACAGGCCTTGGTACCACCGCAGTGTCACCAAAGTATTTGCAGAAGTGTTTTAGGTGGCTGGGGGTGAGGGCAGAGAGCTCATTTTGTCTCCTGACTAACCTGGCACCTAATGGTGGGGGTAGCAGCACAAAGCACATGTGCTGGGTGTTGCCGAGACTGCCACAGCCCAAGGACCCAATTGTTTGGTATCGTGAACTTCTGGACTAACGATACTGCAAGTGTGTCAGTGTCTCAGTGTGATTCTATCAGCACACTGAGGCCAACGAAGAGCCCAAGCACACAGCCAAGAGCAGCCGGTGACTGCTCTTGGCATCTGCGACTCTCATGTAGTTGCTTCGCCTTGCATAGACTCCACAGGTGTTGTGTATTACAATGCACTGTGGTCCAAATGCCACAGTGTCACACTGAGGTGTTCATATTAGCACCTTTCCCTCTGGTATCCTCCTAAAATCTACTTCTGGGATATGAGATACAAGACCAAGGCAGTGTTGCTCAGCAGGTTTCTACATCAGCTCTCTATCTGTGTGTGCCTTTCCTCTCCTCATTGTAGGCCAAAATAAGTCAATGCTCCAGCCCTCTCCATGAGCTCAGTGCACCAGAGGGAAGTTGAGACAAGCTATTGCTGTCTGTACACACAGGGTTAGAAGGAAATGGTAACCTGAGATTATCTATTGGACATGAAATATGTTTCATGGCAAATCCTTTCCAAGGACACTTACTCAAAGGGGAAGCAGATGTAGACTGCACCTTCTGAACCCCCATCTACAGCCTTCTTAGGAGGCTTCTCTGGAGAAGGCTGTGCAGAAACCATTACTGGGATGAAAACCCTCATCAGTGCGTGGATAGTAATCACTGGTAGGTAATCCCTTCATTTTGGGGGCAGATGTTTTTCATTCCTGCTATGAAAGGGAACGTATTTGTGTCTGTATTCAGAATGGAATAGTGGTAGATTCCCCTTAGGGGAAGGATAGATGCGTAAAGAGGATTAAGGAGGCTACAGGTCTTCCATTAGTATAACCTGGGACACCTTGTGCTGTGGACCATTTTCCTGGGAAAGAGACTGGGTCTCTGTATCCAGACAGGAGAAAGATGTAATAAGCAGCTATTAGCATCATGTCTGCAGCTTGCTGAGGGCTGCAGTGAGCTAGCTGGCTGTCAGCTCCACACCAGCTTTCTGCTGTCTGCACTCTTTGTGCAGAAGTCCTTGAAAATCCACACATTTCTTAAAACTGAGAGATGTGATGAAATTCATCGGACAATAGCTATGTAATAGGATCAGTCCAGTGTTGTTTGGTTTGCTGCTACACTAACCTATTGTCTCTGTGCTCACAAGCTTCCATTTTCAGTAAGCTGCACATTGATTGCTTCTGGTGTTGGCTTGCTGCTGCTTGAATTACTCTGCTAACCCACACCTTGGTGTGGCTCGTGCCAGGCTGCTTGCAGGCTTTTTAGACAGTCTAAAATGTAAGCCCCTGCATGCTTATATTAGGGCTTAATGTTCTCTCTGTAAACAGGGAAAGGAAGGATGCTCATGGGAGGTGGGAGGAGGGGACTTCTTCATTTACTATACAGGTGTAAAAGGGAAGCTTACACCCAAACTCTGAAAAATCCAAAACAGTCTAAACCAGTTACCACGTAGTTTTCTAGGTTATTCATGCCAAGATCTGCTGCAAAACATCAACTTGACTTGCAGGAAATCTGTTCATCATTTTCTGTGCTGTATGTCATGTCAGAGGGACCTGCTAGGTCAAATGGGGCTTTTTGGAGGTTGCACAGGCAAAGACAGGGGCAGGAGGGAAGAACCAGACATGGCAAAATTGCTCCCCTGTGTCTCCTGCTAAAGCATGAAAAAATGTGCAAAAGCTCTGCCCTGTCTGTCTCTGTGCCCTCAGTAGTGTGCCTGCAGCTTTCCCACCATCTGCGCCTGTGTCTTCCCTTAATGCACACACAGACACACAGCGCTAAGAGCAGTTCTGGCAAGCGGCAGGATGAAGGATCTCACTGGCGCATCCCTTTCTCAGTACACTTGGGTCTCTTCTCGAAATGGTGTTAATTTTTATTACTTACGTAAAGTAAATGCTGAACAACATCCACTGAGGAAGCAGCAGAAGCCAGGCCGGTGGCAGAACAGCTGAGGTGCGAGACGTGGGGCTGGTCTCCTGGTGAGCAGCTGACACGTTCTGGCTGGGTCTGCCCTTCTGCGCTGAGGGCAGGAGCAGTGTTCGTGACTGCCAAAGCTGTCCTTACCACGGACAAAGATGAGTGTGGGCATCTGTGGGGTTTCAGTTGTTTATAGTGGAAGGAAAAGAGTTGGTAGTTAAGGCTGTAACTGGCTCCTGTGATAAATCTCTCCCTTCCTGCCTCCACCACACTCCTGTGCAAGCCGAAGACTTCACCAAAAAAAAACCACCAGAAACCTAATTTCTCAGAAATTTTCCAGAATGTATTTTCTTTACAGGGCTAAAAGTCTGGAAAAATCAGCAAATGTGCTATAATTGTACTATTTTAACCTTTTCTTCATCACAGTCCTTTTAGGTGTGTGCCTTGGGTACTTGCTCAGGTAAACTCCCTGCTGACCTTGCTTTTCAGCCTGCAGATCCTACTCATAAATTCATGGTATTTAAGGGCAGAAGAGAACCTCAAATCTCCTGGGCAGACTGCCTGTCTATCACAGGCTATTACATTTCATTTGCTTACCTCTGTCTGAAGCCCAATTGCTTGTGTGGGAATACAGGCATCTGGCCTTGAGCTGGTGATAGCTATTGCCTTTGGCACTGAGAATAAGCAGCCTGGCTGGTGGAGAGCTGCGCTCCAATTCCAAGCTGAATTTGTGTGGCTGCAGCTTCATTTCTTAGGTTTTGCTATGACTTTCTCCTCTGTCTCATACAGTCCCTTTGCTACCCCTGTTTTCTCTTCAAAAGAGTTCACACGAGTTGCAGCAAGCACAGCTTTCAATATCCTTTATAAGCTCTTTGGCTCTTTTCACATCAGAAGTTTCTCCAGGTCTTGAAATGTTGGTTTTCTGGATAGTTTCTTAAAAATTCTTTCCAAAATTGCGGAGGCCAAAAGAGGATACAATGCTAAGGCTGTATTAATGTGTGCAGTTAAAGTATACTTTTCAGCCCAGTATGGATGTGCAGGGGCTATAGGAACATTTTAGGCACACAGGGGACACGTTTTCCTGCTTTTCCCCTGAGCTTTTCATCACTCCATGAACCCACCGTCCTGCTCTCTTCCCTACTCCTCCATGTCTAGCTCCAGGATTCAATAGTCTTTCCTTTGTAGGGCTTGATAGACTGAGAAGTCCATCTTACAGCGTATGGCTGTCCTGTTCCTGATCCCCCTGGAAAGATGCTGCACTCCTGACCATGAAGGAGACTGCCAGACCCTGGTGACTCCCAGCAAAGCCACCACATCCTGCAACCACTTGCTGAGTGCTGTGGAAATGATGGCAGCTGCTTGCTGAGGGGTCAGCAGCCAGCTTGTCACTCCTTTCACGTATAAAGTTTTTGAACATTATTTCTAAGAAATTTCTTTTAGCATGTTTTAGAGATGGAGCAGTGCAAGAATATGGCCAGATAATGGAAAAATGCAGGACAAAGCACAAGGGCCAAAAGTGGTACTGAGGCAAAAACTAAAGGGAAGATCCCAAGGGCTTGGGCATGGATTGAATGACAGAGCTTACCAAGACCCTGCTGTGTGCTGGCTGCTGGGCTCCCATTCCTCCTAGATGAGCTTTCAGGCAATGTCAAGGTAAGGCAATGGACATTGGTAGGGACAGAGGTCCAGCCCAACCACAATTTCTTCTTATTCACAAGGACAGCTGGGTCAAAATACAGCTGCAGCCCAGATGAGTTGTTTTATCCAGACCCAGCACACTCACTTGCTTGGGTTTTAAATCTCTCTTTGGGGCCTGAATATTTGCCCTGAGCAACTACTCCTGCTGAAGCTCTCAGGAGATTACTGTAAAAAAACCTGAAACGCACAAAGTCATCCTAATGTACAAGCTCATGGACCTTTGCTCTTGCTTGTGCAACTCTGTGCATCCTGAGCATTTCCAGCCTTTAAAAGGAGTTGTGAGCAGGGTGAATGATTCAGCCTTCCCAAAATTGCTGGATGCAGAGTCCATCACAAAGACATTGAGCCACATTTGCACTGGTGCAAAGAGATGCAGCTCCTATTAAATCAGTGCAAGACCAGGTGTATCAGCCAAAAGTTAATTTCATCTGGAGTCTCTTTATTCTGTAATAAATTCCTAAATGGATTGTCAGATTTGATATTCTCTCATAAATGTCTAATTAAGGAAAAAGCAAACCACTGCTTCGTAACATCCCTGACTGATAGTACTAATAAAATGTCATAAATGCAATGAATGTTGTGATAATGCTTTCAGAGACTAATTGTCTTTCATTATCATTAGCACAGGACTGATCAGCACCTAGACTGAGATACCTCTGTGCTGTGGATGAAGGACTGGAACTAGCTAGGATGAAGAGGAGAGAGGAGAGGTCTCTGTGTTAGTGACTTGGTTTAGTACCCACTTCACATGTCACTGAGCTGCAGACCACCTTGCAGCCCTGGGAGCAGGTTCCCTTGTCCCCAAGCACTTGGAAGATCATTCACATGGGTTGTCATTGTGCACGGTCTGCCCTCTGCCCTGCAGAGTGTTAGCCTTGTGTCAGGCAGCATGAGGATTGTGTCTTCTAGCAGAGCAACCTGGGGAGTCCCCGGCTCAACTCCTCGTCTGTATTCAAGGCAAGGAGAAGGCTGCCAGCCCAACTTGCATGCCCCTGGGCAGGGATGCAGAATTTGCTGCTCTCCTGGTATCACACCAGTGAGCTCTTCCTGCATTCCCCACACCCCAGCTGTACAGGGGTGTTAAAGTTGGAGATGGTTGCACAGAAATTATGTGAAAATATGCAAATTATTTCATTATGTCTCTGGCATGAAATGGCACAAGCACAGAGTGACTAAAAGCTTGGCAGTTACTGGAATGGGGAAAGAGAAAAGGAATTCAGAGGGATACTAAATTTCATCCTCCTCTTGCCCTCCAAGTGAGCAAGCTGCAGGGGTGGGAGAAGCTTCCAGGTTGGCCTGGGAAAGCATGACATCGTCATCTAGCTTTCCATCCTGCTTATAGTTAATGCAGCTGAACATGGATGCTTTGGCTGGAGTTTATTCACATATTGAGCTGCATCTGTGCCACTTTGCGGTATATGTGCATTCTTACCAGCCTCATCTAGTAAATCGTGAGTGGTAGAGAGCAGGAGGGATCAGGAGCTTCAGTTTTCTTTGTCCTCCAAAACAAAAAGTCAAGACTGGCAGTAAGAATAGATTTATTTTGCGTAATTTGTTGTCTAACACAGCAGTACTGGGGGTCAGGAAGGGATAGGGGCTCTTCATGAGATGTATTTGGAGTTGCAATGCGGAGGAAGTTAGAAAGAATACGCATAAGTCTTTCCAGCACACATGCTTTCCTGCCCCTGCCTGGCTGCACCGATCCGGGGCTGGAGCTTGCCGGCACTGCTCTCGCCCCGAGCGCCGCAGCCGACCTGGGAGCCTCCCTTCTCCAGAAGCCTAACCCCGCCTGGCTTCCGTCGGCTGTGTCCAGCTTCACGCTCAGAGCCTCAGCAATTAGATCATTTAATAAACCATCTCATTTCGGGCTGTTTTGTGTAAAGCATTTTACCTGGCTTTGTTTCTCGCATTGCTTTGTATTCCTTCAAACTCCAACCCCGCAAATCGATGCGGTGCCGCTATTGTTGCCTCTAAAATGTTTACTCCTGGCTCTCTTTAGGACCTAAAAGGCTGAAAACTGCATCGTAATTGCCCAATTAGTCCTAATGCCGCGTAGTGTTGACTGTTTAGTTACCATATATTGTGTACAGAACTAATTGTGGTGAAAGTAAATGAATGTGAAGGAAACAAACAAGCTACTAGAAAATAATTACTTGGAGTGTTTCTTTTTAGTACCTGTACAGCAGATTTCATTATAGTCAACAGCTTCTAAAGCTGCTTGAAATAGCGGTATTTGTCATTTTCATAGAAACTTGATAATGACATTAATTTATCTTAATGGTCTGTTCTATTGTTATAAATAGTAAAATTAGCTTAAATTGTCTTGCTTTTGCTGGTTTTGGATGGCTCCAAAGGGCCCCACAACAGCAGATGAGTAGATAATTTGGTGTGCTTGACAGATTTCCAATAATTTGTTATGTGGAACATGAGGTAATGCTAGTACCATTAATGTTCATTTTCCTCTAAATTCATTACTGCCCTTTTCCCTTTTATCTTTTTTAATGTCTGGGCCATTTTTCTATATTTCAAGTGGAGCTACCAAGCCTATTCATATTCAGCTATAGTAGCTATTAACATTCTGCACATAGAGAACATCATGTAGAAAAACAACTCTTTATGAAATGATGAGGCTGGTGGCTATTTATGCTGCAAAGTAGGCAAAATGGGTTGTTTGCTGGTATTAGGGATTGGCTGTAATTAAGTCAAATGTAATTTTAAAGAAATTTAAATGTTTTCATTTTTATAGCCAAGGTAAAACACAATTCAGGGAAATTCTAAGAAGGTGTAAATGCATTAATAAAAACTATTTTCCCTGTTTTCTGCCACTCCTGTTTAAACTTCACTGAGGATTTCATGCACCGCTAGTTATTTGCACAATATTTTCTACCCAATTTAAACCTAATTAGTCTTGGGAAAGTATTAACATTAACAGTACTTTCATGTGGGTTTGCTGATATGGTAATGATCTGAACAAACAGAAGAGCTTCCCATCAGGGAAGAATTATTTTGCTGTCTTCTCCTTTCCTTTATTTTCACTTTTGTATCTAGCCGACATTGGCATCCTCTTCCCCTCCAAGTGCAGAGATGCAGAGCAATGGAAGGGGAGGAAGGGGGTCCCTATCTCACCAGCATATATGTAGTTTATATGAAAACCCAAACAGAAGCAGTGAGACACAAGGCTGGCTGATGTGGGATGATTATGGAGGGATGCCGTGTCCCTATCATGTGGCAGGAGAGCAGTGGTGGACCAGGAGGGCAGAAGCTTGTAGTGAGATGGGTGTTGGTCTCTTTTTTCCCTAATAACAAGTGATGGGACAAATGGCCTCAAGTTGCTCCAGGGAATGTTTAGACTGGATGCTAGAAGAAATTTCTTCACTGAGTGAGTTATTAAACATTGGAGTAGGCTTCCCAGGGAGGTGCTTGTATCCCCCATCTCTGGAGGTGTTTAAAGGGCACACTGATGTGGTGCTAAGGAACACGGTTTAACACCAGGCTTGGCAAAGTTAGGTAATTGTTGGACTCAATGATCTTAAAGGTCTTTTTCAAACAAAATGATTATATGATCCTTTGCTCTGGGTAGGATGCGCTAGTGGTGCCTCACTGGCAAACAGTGGTGGTGTTCAGCCAGGCAGGAGGAGGCTGATCCTACAAGCACACCTTTTCTGTAATGAGTTGTAGACCTCAGCAGACCAACTTGAATGTTTCCACCGAAACATGTTGGGGAATGTTGGGGAATGGAGCAAAGCCGGAGATGGGGAGATTCGGACTGGATGTGAGGAGGAAGTTCTTCAGCATGAGAGTGGTGAGACCCTGGAATGGGTTGCCCAGGGAGGTGGTTGGGGCCACATCCCTGGAGGTGTTTAAAACCAGCGTGATCTAGGGTAGGGTGTCCCTGCCCATGGCAGGGCAGTTGGAACTAAATGATCCTTGTGGTCCCTTCCAAACCTGACTGATTCTGTGCTTCCATAGTGGAGTTTCCGTGAAAGTGCTCCTGAGTCATGCAAGTATTTTTGGAAAAAACCCACAAGCCATAATTTCATAAAATATCAGAGTCATCTTTCAGAAAAAGCTTCATTGAAAACATTCTTAATTTCTCTGTTATTTTTATGTTATCTTTAGGTTTCACAGAATCACAGTGGGAAGTGGGAAGGGACCTCTGAAAGTCATTTAGTCCAACCCTCTGTGCAAGTGGGGCCTCTCCAAACAATTGCCCAGGACAATGTCCAGCTTTTGGATGTCTCCAAGGTGGGAACGGATATCTCTTCAGTTTGGCAACGTGCAGTTCTGAGAGTCCATGAAATAATGTGCCAGTTGAAAGAATGTGTCTTGTCTTCAAAACCAGCTGCTGCTTGTTCCTTAAAGTGAACATTCACCCTTGAAGTCCACATCTCAGAACTGCTACTTGGTTGTGACAGTGTAATGATGGGGCTCCCTTGCCCAGGTTTAGCCATGCAGAGGGGCCCTCAGCTAACCCCCTCTTTGGTCAGGGGGCACAAAATTCTCCAGAGCTGACCCAGCCCTTGTTTGGGCAAGGACCTTTCTGGCCTTCCAGACTGAACAATCCCACCTCCTGTGCTCGTGGAGGCATCAGAGGAGATGCTCAGCTTTTTGGCTAAAAATGAACCCTCCCCGCAGCTGCCAATGTGCTGAGTGGGTGTTTTGCCTCTGTGAAACTGGGGACTCCAAAGGTGGATGCCCAAACTCCAGTTGGCATCACTGCCTGGCTCCCTGCCAACAAGCAGCAGCCAGCACAAGTCTAGGCACTTGCAGGAGATGGCCTGTTTCTGAATTATTCGTGCTTCCCTGTCAGCCTCCAGGTCACAAGCTTTGAGATGGGTTTTGTCCGTAAGGCATCCTGGCTTGCATTAGAAACTGTGGCCAGATGGAGCAGGGAGATCATCCCCCTGTACTCAGCACTGGTGAGGCTATACCTCCAGTATTGTGTCCAGTTTTGGGCCCTTCACTATAGGAAGGTTACTAAGGTGGTGGATTGTATCCAGAGAAGGGCAACAAGGCTCATGAAGGACCTGGAGCACATGACCTATGAGAAGCATCTGAGGGAGGTGGGATTGTTCAGTCTGGAGAAGAGGAGGCTGAGAGGAGACCTCATTGCTCTCTACAACTACCTGAAGTGAGACTGGAGCGAGGAGGGAGCAGCCTCTTCTCCTTGGTGGCAAGTGACAAGACTAGAGGAAATGGCTGCAAGCTGCACCAGGGGAGGTTCAGACTGCATATTAGGAAATACTTCTTCAGTGAAAGGGTTATCAAACAGTTATCAGGGCTGTGGTTATCAGGGTTATCAGAGCAGTGGTGGACTCACCATCCCTGGGGGTTGTTCAAGCGGTGTGTGGACCTGGCACTTGGAGATATGGCTTAGTAGTGACCCATCAGTGCTGGGTCAAGAGTTCGACTGGATGGTCTTTGAGGTCTCTTCCAACCAGACACATTCTGTGGTTCTGTGATTCCAACCTAGGAGCACCTTACAGGAGGTGGCTTAAGGCAACGGCTCCCTGGTGTGGACCTCCTTGAGTTCCCCACCCCTTGGGGGCCCATTTTTGTTTTACCACGTGTGCTTAATGTTGTTCAATACAGCTTACATCCTGGGAGGGTAGCTGAAATCTTCTTTATTGCTTAATTTTTTTTGAGTGCTCTCAAAACCAGCCTCTCTCAGGGTACATTTGACTTATGTGGAAAATTCCTCCTCCTGTCCACAGTAGAATTAATCTCACCTCTCATCTACCTTTGGACATGTAG